>OY390726.1:13930403-14139971 GCA_959613375.1 Heteropelma amictum | reverse complement strand
CTCGCTAACGGTCGAATCTTCCGTTTCTCTTCCATCTCCTCCGCACGTGTTTGGCATAAGCCCGCGTTAATGGAGGGGGGATGTCGAAAGAGTATCAATCTCGAAGAAAAACTGATGGAAAAATATCCGACTCGACCGCGGGATTTACGTTTTTCACACGCGAGACGAAGCAGCGATTTTATTAATTTTTATCATGTAAATAAAAGAATAAACGAAATTGAAAATAATAGCGAAGCTAAAAGTTTCGAGGGACCAGGAATTTTCGTCAGTCGCCTGACGAGAATGGCGGTGAAAATTTCGTTCGAGAATAAAAGCGAGTGATTGTTCTCCCTTTCGCACGTAGAAGCACAACACGTGGTCGATACCGAGCGCAACAGCCATACGATTATCTCGAGATCGTTCGTACGACGCGCGTCGTGCGTGTATAAAAGGCGAGTCGACGAAACTGACTGACCCCATAAGATTGATCGAATCCACGAATAAAATGGAAGCGCGACGATAACGACACATCGTAATCGGTAAAGACGCGCCAAGGGCTTTTGTGCTTATACACAAGCCGTAATAGAGGCGCGGGGGGGCTTCGGAAGCACGTGCTCTCCGAGATGCTTGCTTTTCGATGGAAAAAAAAGGAGAAAATGAAACGTTGGCGTATCTGTCACAGAGTTTCGTGCCAACGTCACTGTCTCGCAGCGACGTTAGTACGAAAACGGAACGAGAGTGGAAGAGAAAAAAAAAAGCACGGAAATTGAAGTAAAAATTCGTACGAGGGAAAAGGCTCGCGAGGGACTCGCGTATATATATGCACGCGACATTTTACAAAGTCACGCTGGCGCCAATAGAGTATAATAAGCGAGACTCACCTGCCGCGATGTACGAACGAGAGAGAGAGAGAGAGAAGAAGAGAGAAATCCCAGCAGTGTCGACGAGCTCTCCAGAGCTGAACCGCACTGTATTTTGTTCGCCTTTATCCTCCTTCTTCCGACTCTTCAAATCATTACGTAGAAAATAATGAAGCAAGGAAGAGAACGAAAGGCATCACTGGAGAATATCGCGGACACACTCGCGTCGATGAAAATAGCGAACGAGGCCCGACGAACGCGCGGTAAAGTTCATCGCGTTTGTTTTTTCTTCTCGTCGAATTACGGATAAGATTGAAAAAAAAAAAAAAAAAGAAAATGAAGAAAAAACCGAGCAGGAAATCGGCAACGACACGTCCGAGCGGCAATTATATCGTTATTCGATTCAACGAGGATGTTGAAAAAAAAAAAGAAAAAAGAGAAAAAACAGATGACAATCAACGAATAATACTCGGTAACGACGATAGAGTCTACTCGATTTTTACGCCCCGTGTGTTTGTGTGTTTTTTTTTCTTCCTTGTGTGTCAGTGTGTGTGTGTGTGTGTAAGTCGCGGAGAGCGAGCCGCACCGCGAGGCACGGGGTGAAGTAACGTACTGAGGAAAAAAAAGGGGGCCGCCGCACAGCGAGAGAAGCCGAGCTCTCTCGTGAATACGAGAGGGCGTTAGTGCGGCGAAGAGGGTTAAGAGACGCGTGGGGGGTGGATGTTGGTGGTGGTGGTGGTGGTGGTGGTGAGATGGCGCGACAGTGGCGCTGAAGGCGGCGACGCTCCAAGCTCGAAAGAGGGCGCGCGCTGGTGCACGATGATCCTCGGTGAATGGATAATAATGTACGCTGGGAAGCGAGAGCGCCGCGAACGGAAGGAGGAGCGGGAACGCCGCGAGGGGAGAGGCGAGAAGATTCGGAAATCACGCAATACGAGGGAAACGAAAAAAAGGACGCGAGAGGCGAAAAACTGGACCGAGGAAACGCGGAAGAGGGATCATACGTGGCGCGAACCAAGAATGAAACGTTGCTGAAATTGAAGGAAAAAAAAAAGACGAAATACACGTGGGAGAGCGACGCGGCGCGATCGAAACGATACTACGCCGAAACAACGTGCGCGGCGGTTTCACGCAACACGGTGGAAATTGCTCAATTTTTAGAGAAAAAAAAACAAAACGGAATGAAAAATTACGCTGCAGATACATTTTGTCGTTTCAACGTCACATCGGTGGCGCGATATAATTCGTCGATGGTCGTATACACGTATCGCCATCGTTATTATTTTCCTTCGATTGCTCAATTGGCAGATTGAAACGAAAATTTGTAAATAATAGGATTTTAATGATGAAGCTCGATGCCTATCGCTCTATGGACTATCCCGTCATTCGGAACAATGTGAAATCGTAACCAAAGTCGGGGAGAAGAGAAACGAACGAAAAGAGGAAGGAAAAATGAAAGAGAGAAACGAAGACTTTGAACCTTTGTGACTAATGTATTCGGTTTTGGAGAGGCGAACGAAATAATGTCCTGGGTTATCGGATGCTTTCGAATCCGCCCGAAGCTAAAGTTCTGGTTCGTCAGAAAGGTACAAGAGGGTCACCCCTGAGTCGCATAAACGCCTTGGTGAGCGCGAGAGACAGCCGCGGAGATACGAGTTGAGAGAGAGAGAGAGAGAGAGAGGGAGAGAAAATAAAACTTCTGGCTTCTCGACGCCTATGGGCTCGTCGTCCACACGTTCGTAAAGTCTCGAGCCCGGCTCGAGCGAGCATCGCGCACACATAGACACATACGCGGGCGCGCGCGCGCGCGCACACAGAGTCAAGAGTCGTACGGCGAGAGAGGAGGGGGGGGGGGAAAGGGTGAGGCGCGAGTGGAGGGGGGAGGGTATGCTCGAGGGATGGCGAGGCGCGGGCGAGGATGGAGGAAAGGATAGAGAAGAACAACGCGAGTGGGGTGACGCGATCGGGAGAAAGAGAGAGAGAAGGATGGAGATACGAGAGGGTAGAGCCAACTCGGGGTTCACGCGGGAGGGAGAACGCAAAGAGGGCGTAAGGCAATACGCGCGAGGGACGAGAAACCGTACGAGGGGACCGGGAGAGGGAGGAAAAGGATGGAGAGAGAGAGAGAGAGAGAGAAAGAGAGAGAGAAAGAGACGAATATTTACGCAACCCTCTCTCGAGGAACGGAGAGGGCCCGGCACAAAATCTCCACGTAGAGGCACGCGGCGAGCTCGAGGCCGAGCAACAGAGAAAGAGAGGTAAAAAAGAAAGAAAAGGAAGAGAAAAAAACCCCGCGCGCCCGCGATAAGCCACGTCGAGGAAACCAACCGACGTCCTCTCCACCAATGCTGCCTTGTAACAGCAGCAGCAGCAGCAGCAGCAGCAGCAGCGAAAATTCTTCCAACGAAGCACATACATGTATTATGACGAAAGAGGTGATTCTCACTCTCTCTCTCTCTCTCTCTCTCTCTGTCTTGCACTTGGACGAAAAAAATTGATACAACTGTACGATAAGACCGGAGGGTTCATCGTCATTCGTAGGATCCACACGGGAACTGTATACAATTTCTTTGTACATTACGTGTATTGGTCCCGCTTTTTTTTTTTTCAAATTCACTAAACATTTCCGTCTCTTTCACCAAAAATTGCTTTTCGAACGAATATTGCACGAGGACGAATTAATCAATAAGTTGAGCTGGAAAAACACGATATTCCCGAAAAAAATACGGAACATTGTAACGCCGTCGATGTAACAATGTTGTCGCACGTGTTTACATCGACTGCTGCAGAGTGGAATGAGCGAGGATGTGTGTTACGTGTAATAAAGGTAAATAAAGCTACGTAAGAGGGGTTTGAATTAACAACGCGATTAGAGAGAGGATACGCGTTTTAACGCCCGCTCTCTCTCTCTCTCTCTCTCTCTCTCTCTCTTTCAACAGATGTAACTACGAAAAACGCGGAAACAGAGATGGGACGTGTGCTCGGAGCGTCTGGGACACCCGCGATTATTTTCAACCAAACCGACCGGCAAAGCCCGTCTCTACACGCAAACAGACGGAAAAACACATTCATAACTATGCATACATACATTCATATACTATAAACAGAAAACAGGGAGAGTACTAGACGAGTCCGAGAGAGAGAGAGAGAGAGAGAGAGAGAGAGACGTAAAGAGACGAGAGTTTAGCGGGAAACGAGACAAGTCGCATCGCAGTGTGTAAAAGGCAGTGCGAAAGAAGTAAAGAGCGAGAGAGAGAGAGAGAGAGAGAATAATCCTCTCGCGAGCTCTCACACACCGATGCGCGCTTTTGAGCGAGAAAAACTTTTTAGTATACGTGCACGTGACAAGCTCGTATACATGTGTATCGAAGAATACAGTCTCGCGCAACACCCTCTTGAAATGTTTTCCATTTCGCTCTCTCTCTCTCTCTCTCCCGCGCTCGCAATCCTCGTACTTTCATTTTATCCTCGTCTTTCTCGTACGTACAACACACGCACGCACACTCGTGCGAAATTCTTCGCGGGTACTTTGGGTAATATCGATTCCGTCTACGTCGACGACGACGTTGTTCGCCGTCGACGTAGACGACGACGTCGACGACGACGACGACAAGCGTCCCTCTGTATATTCGTTATATACCTTGTACATGGCGTGTGTGAGCGGGGTAGCGCGCTTCCGATGGCAACGACCCTACTTCGTACTCCTCTCTGTGTGTACTCTCTCTCTCTTTTTTTTCTCCTCTTTTCTCTCCTTCTTACTTTAAACTCGCTGTATATCATCATACCATGTCGCAATTCTCCCGGCGCTTGACAATGGACAAAAATCGTCTTCGAGTCGGTGTGTGTGTGGGTCTTTTTTCGTCGTTTCGTTGATGAAAAAAAAATAAAAAATAAAAAAGAAAAAGACGAAAACCGACGAGAGAATATTATCGTCGATCGAGCGAGGACGGAAGCTCGCTGATAACGCTCGGGGAAATTCGCGCTCGGAGAGAGAAAAATAAACAGCCGATTCGGGACGAAACGACATCGCGAAAATTCGCAGGGCGATCGAAAAAAAATGTAATCGCCGTTTGTTCGATTCTTCTCTTTTTCTTTGCCCCTAGAGTCAAGAGAGGCTGCTGCTTCCGAGTTTAAAAATAAACGAACAACGACGAAAGGGCGAGGAGGCGATAGACGCGATTATAATGTTTGAGAAAACGAACGAGGAAGTGCGAGAGATGCACGAGAAAACCCAAAGTCTTTGGACTTGGTGCACTCTCTCCTGCACGTTTGGCTGGCTCTCTCTTTCTCTCTCTCTGGTTGCAGAGCCCCCAGGACACACGTATTTTCAGATCGGCAACGCCCGCCTCTCGTCGAGACCGATGACACCCGAAACCCCCCCCCTCCCCCTCGTCATACACACGGCTTTAACTCCGCGATGCACGTACCCGCGTTGCGTTATCCGTTTCGTTGATTTTTCTCTCGTTGCGGCGTGAGGAAGAAACGTCGTCGGCGAGTACGCAGAAGCGATATTTGGAAAAAAAAATTCTTCCGCGATATTCGACGTGCAACGAAACCGGAAGTGAAGTAAACAAAAAAAAAGGGGGGAAAAAACGCGAACGGTCACTCTGAGAATCGCACAAAACTTCACTCTCCGTAGCACGCGCATCGAGATTCCATCTCACGCGTGAAAATGAAACAAGAGGCAAAAAAATGAATGAATAAAAACCATCTTGTCAACGTTCGCACAAACACGAAGCACGTCGGTCATTTATCGAACAACACATTCCTGTTTTCAGCCTCTGTGTGTGTGTGTGTGTGTGCTGGCGTGTGTTTCAAGTGCCAGCCAGCGATAACCGAATGCACACCGCGTATACACACGAGGGAAATGAAAAATGGAGGGACCGGAGGGGCGGAGGGGAAATGAAAAAAAAAAAAAACATGAAATGTTTAAGAAACATCGGCACTGTTTCTGCACACGGGGTTGGAAGGGAAAAAGACTGCCGCGATAAATTTTTTAGTCCACCACACTCGTCGCGATTTCGGTGAACGCCTCTGTGTGTGTGTGTGTGTGCGTTTGTGTCTGTGTGTGTTTCTGTGTGCATGCGGGTGTTTGGATGAAAAAGAAAAAGGAGTTTCAACGCAATATCGCGAGTAACGGGTTCGATGTTTGAGAGAGAAAGAAAAAGACGATAACGTCGATGATAAAACGAGAATTGAGATGAAAAAATAATAAAGTATTCAGTCGAGGAAGACGTGTGTGTCGACCACTTACCTTCGCGTCTCCCTCCTTCGCTACTCCCTCTTTTCTCTCTTTCCCTCTTCTTTGGTTAGTCGTTCGAACGCAGAAATTTATCCACGACGACGACGACGACGACGACGACGACGATGATGATGATGATGAGGAGGACGACGACGACGACGACGACGACGAAAACGACGACCGAGAGAACCGCGCGACGGCGACGACGAATTGAACGACGCACGTACACGGGGGGGTTGGACACACTGGGAGCAGCGAGAAGGCAGCAAAACTTGCACACCACAGCGAGAGCGCGGCGTGCCGCGACGTTCAGGGCCAGGGAGGGAGGGGCGGGAAGCGGGGGGCTCCCGCGGTACGGCGCGGCGAGCGAGGGACGAACGGGGGAGTTGTGTGTGGCGCTGATGCGGTGGTGGTGGAGGGCAGAAGCAGCGCTTAGGCCGCCATGTCAGCAAGTGAATGGAGCGACAGAGACGGGACTATCGCACCGAGTCTGAAAGGATCGGGGGCGCATCGTGAGAGAGAGAACAAGCGTGGCAGTGATAAAACGCGAGAGAGCGAGACGAGAGCTTTAAATTACGGAGAGAAGGAGAGAGAGATAGCACAGGGGTTTTATCCAGAGAGAGAGTGAGAGAGATGAAAAACGTTCGGGCGTTCCGAGTCCCGGCGTTCGGGCAAACTCGGCTATCTTTGCACTACTCTAAAACCTCTCTTCTCTATACTCGCGTATATGCGTCGTTACACGTGTGTATAAGCTGGTTTTTCTTTCGTGAGAGCCCTGCTGCTACGCTATGCTGCCGTGTTATGCTGCCTCCTCTTCCTTGGCTTTGACTCTACATCCATATCTATTTCGCTCTCTACTCCCCTGCCTCTGTTGTTCGCTCCGTGACTGTGGTAGTACCGGGAAAATAATCATTTCGACTCGCTGCGCCACCACGCGGCCAAACACGTGAATCTCGCCTACGCCCGCGACCGTTATCGTTCAAGAAGTAACCACCGTTCGCCGTGGCAAGGACTTTTTTTCGTCTTCTTCTTCTTCATCCTACTCTTCTTATTCTCCGTCAGCTCGATCCGAGCGCCAACGTCCGTATAATACGGAATGAGCTTTTTTTAATACTACCCCTCGTTTTTCCCCGGTTTTTCGGTTCCCGCGGTGAAAGTTGGTACATTATCCTTTTCCTCAATACGTACTTTGACGTGATTCGTTTGTAGGAAAAAACGGAAGGTTTGATAATCCGGAAACCGTCCGAACTGAGATTGCCCTATCGAATGTCGAGTTTTTGCGGTAAACTCGTCGTGTTTCGTGATCAGCGGAACATTTCCGATCGAATAGAGCAGTCAAATGTTGAAAATTGGGAAAAAAAAATTTCGACCCATTTTCCTCCACTTTTTCAGAATCCTGAAAAAGTCGAAATTTCAAATGGTCATAACTTTCTTTCTATTTGTGCTACATACATTTTTTGGGGGTGTTTTGAAAAGCCCTCGAGTAGACTTAGAAAATGGCGCAAGTTAAACGTCGATAGCTCAACTCCTTCCCCCTCAAAATCGACGTTGAAAATTGGCGAAAAAAACGCAAAGGGGTATGTATGGGAAAATTGGCGAAAATCGATGGTCAGACTTAAAAAATCTGCCAAAAATCGAAAAATCATGATATCCGCATGAACCAAACGGCATTTTGAAGCCTCAACAAGTGCCCAGAGAATGAGCGTCGGCTGGAGCGTCTATCTCAATTAGAAAAAAAGTTATACGCATTTCAGTGAATCAACTAATTTCCGCAAAAAATGACGAATTTCCGATATTTCATCGAAAAGTCAATAATTCAGCGTTTGAATCACAAAAAAACGATTCAAACAAGACGGTTACCGTTTTTCGGATTTTCCACTCCGGTGGAACCCAGTACGGGTTATCTCTTATTTTTTCGTCTATTTTACTGATAACGTAGAATGGAAAATACGAGAAAAATCTGATTTACACGCGAGACTCGTTCCTTCAACGGAACACCCAAGATTCGAGGCTGTAAACTGGAATTAAATATCCGTGCAATGTGTGCCTACGAATCACGAGTCTTCGTAATTATTTCTCATCTCGAAACCCAGGGATCGTTTCATTTCGTGATTAAAAAAAAAAAAACAAAGAAACAACGAACACGACGAAGACATCGGGACGGCGGAGTCTCTTATCTGCTATTTGAGATTTCATTATCGTCTTGCTCGCGAGGTTGAGTCTCTACGTGGAAATTCCCCTAGCTCGATCATCGCGCGTTTCGTGCACTATCGCGAGTAATACGGGATGAAACGAAAAAAAAAAAAAAAAATCTGTTGAAACAAGACGAGAAAAGCCATCTCGTGAGCTCGAACGTCGAAAAAATTCTCCAAGGCGTTATTCGTTCGTACGAATTTTTATGGATCATCACTCGTTTCGAACAAAGGGTTGTTCCTTCGAGGCCAACGGTAAGCTCATGGTGGCGTAGGAAGAACGAAGGAAAGAGGGAGGAAACGAGCTCGAAGGGGAAAGGGAGAAGAACCTCCGTACACCCTCTCTGCGATCAAAACCAGGACGAGATAAAAAAAACGGCAAAAAAAGTCCCCCCCCCCCGGTTTATTTTCGCCTCTTTGTTCTCACGCTGGCAACACACATCTTCCTAGCCCCTTGCCGCCCTCGACGGCTCTCACCCGGTCGGCGAGAGGAACTCACCCCCCTCCTCGGAGGATATATATATATATATACACACACACATATATATACATACATACAAGGTATATAAAATACACACAGACACACAAAGCGCTCTCGCTCGTTTCGCTCGACTCGAGCTTCTCCCACTTTATACTATATTCTTCGCGCTTATTATTCTCATCTCTCTCTCTCTCCCTCTGTTCTCTCCGTCGTCCTTGTCCTCGCGCTCCACTACACGGCTCCTTCCATCTTCGACGCACACGGCGATAGCTCGGGCGCACCCTCGTCGTCCCTCGTGATAAAAACTCTCGACTCTCTCGCGTGTCACTTCGTTTCTTCGTTATTTTCACAAAATGGCTTCGACCGAGCGTCGGGGCAGCTGACGGAAGGTCGTTTATTCTTCTCCTTCGTATTTCGCGAGAATACTTTCCCAAATGCCCGATTTTTTAATCACCGTCATCATCATCCTCACGAGCAGTCGTACGAAAACAAACAATCTAGAAAGATCGATTTTTTGCCGCAACACCCTTGACGACACTTTTTTTTTTCCCATCGGAGGACGAATCGCTGGCGCGTAAAGAAGTTTCTACAGCGCGCTGTCGGAGCCGCGCGGAGAGTTCGGTCGGATGACGCGAGAGGGTGCGGGCTGGCGCAAAAATTCTCGCGCTGCGCCCGGCCGGATAACGGGGAGAGCGGAGGGGCGAGTTCGTTTCGCTTCCATGTCGGTTCTCGTCGTCGGCGTCGGCCGCGTCAGGACGCGCGGAATCGCGGGGGCAAAGAGTGGCGAACGCGGCGAGGGATGGAGGGAACGCGCGGGGGGAATCCTCTTCGGCATCGCGCGAGAGACGAGAAGAGAGGAGAAGGCTCTTGCAACGCGCGAAAAACCGAACGGGGGATGAGATCACCCACCGCAGCCTTTGCCCGTTTCCTTTTTGCCAACGAGTGTATCGTCGGATACACACGGAGGCATGCACGTGTGTGCATGCGTCGGTGAGAGCGTCCGCGTTTGAGAGAAAAAGGGCGGAGAACGAGGCAAAAAAAAATCAAAGAAAAATTCTACAAGAGATTCTAAAGTAGGAAAAAAAAATCGTGGCGTGCTTTTCATCTCTCGATTCACGTTTTTAGCCAAAAGAAACGTAAATGGACGCTTTGAATCCTGCACAAAATGTACCTGGAGTAAAAGCCATTTTTCATTCACATTTTTCGAATTTTTTTCGAAAAAAACAATACATCTTTCGCTCGAAAGTAATAATTGAATATCTCGCGAGTGGAGAAACTTGTATCCAGATGCGAAACTTTTGCCGCGAGTGGTAAAGAAATACTTTCGAAATGTGTGTATATACGATTTTGCGCGTGGCTATGTGTGTTATTTCGTGTTGAATGAGAGAGCGCCATGCTCGCGACTCGGGAAAACGTAATACCATGAAATTCGCCTTTCTCTCATCGCGACGTTTAGAGGTCAATGCTCATCAAAACATGTGTATACGTAATGTATAAACACATGTATAACAAACGGGCGCAATATATCGCGGGAATGGAGGTACGGTAATATGTATTACCGGTATGACCGATTACAAGATCGTACAAGTGTACGCGCGCAATTACGCCGGAGCGATCTGTACTCCCCACGCGCTTTTCTGCCGAGTCCCTCTCGGTCCCTCGCGCTGCAGCGACTCGCGCGGTGCGATTCTTTACTCGCTCGAGATCCACGTGTATCAAACACGTTTCTCCTCTCTCTCTCTCTCTCTCTCTCTCTCTCTCTCTCCTCGTTCTCTCACATGCGCGCGTCTTTGATTTTTTTTCGTTTATTTTGTCGTCTCTCCGTAATCCGTTTTCTTGCGCGACTGCGAGGACGCCGGCGGCACGAGCCCGAAGAATCGTACGTTGATATTGAATAATAGCGCGTAACCTCAACGCGCGTGTGATACACTCACGAACGATTGCGAAATCACCGCGATTTCACGTGAACCTCCCGATCGATAAAAACACGTGTTTTTCACCGTCAATTATCCGCGGTTCGCTCAATTCTCAATAATTAATCATGCACCGAAGCATCCGCAGCATCCTTGTCGATATCGGGCATTTTTCATCATTTTTTTCCGCGTTCGTTTGTCGATTTATTCGTGCATAAACTCGAGAAAATCACGCTTTCATTTCCAACGAGGGAACTCGTCTTATTCGTGGACGTTAATTAGTGTTTTCATTCGTTCCACTTTTGATAAGAACGTCTTATCACTTTGGTGTATAATGAAAAAAAAAAAAAAAAAAAACGCCCGCACGTTCGCGCGGTGTCGGCTCATCTCGAACGATTTCTGCGCCTGTTTCACGCGTCAGAGATTTTCAGAGAAAAAGATGTCGACATTTTCGTCCGTTCCGAAAGATCGAGGGATTTTCTCTCCCGACGTGCGAAAGACTCGAAACAAAAATACCAAACGAACGATTGTCACGATCGTAAATTCATCGACCTAGATTTTTTAACACCCAGCTGTACACAAGAGTACTTCGAACGACCCTCCGTTTGTGAAATGTCGAACGAAAAGAAACGAATGAAAGAAAAAAACACGTTTTTTATTCCTCTCCCCCGTCCCCCTTGCCCGCCAAGGATACAGCGGTGTATACAAGAAACAATGATGATATCTACGAATGTTTACTCGTGCGGAAAGACGACGAACAATCGGCGTTATCCCTGAAGGTTAATGAGCAAAAAAAAAGTGTATACAAACTCACCGATCGAACGTGGAGATTGACGAAGATTAAAAAATTCCTTGTTTGTGATGATTTCGACACACTTTTGACCTTGTTTGTACTTCACGTTCGTCTTTATCGCACGTTAACTGTTGTGAAAAAAAAAAAAAGAAATTGAAAAAAAAAAGAACGACGACAACAACACTCTCGCGATTTCACCAGGTACGAGGGAAACGAGGAAAATGATGGGAAAACGAGATGACGGATGGTTTCGTATCGAAAAGAAACAAGACGTCGACGCGCGTGTTTTCTACGATGGAAAGACGCGGCGCGTTCGAACATGCGAGAAGCTCATCGGGGAGGCCGCGCGCAGCGCTAGCGAGCTCGACGGGAGGGATACGAACTAAACCGCGATGAATCCCCGGAGCTTCGCGCGGCCGTTCATGGTTGCACGTTTAGTTGCGCGCCCGCACAATCGTAAAAGCGCGAGAGCCCAACGCCGGAGATGGATGCGTCCGCGTAACCGCGATGTCCGCGCACCTCGACGGACGAACGAGAACAGCAAAGCGAATTCGCCAGAAGACCTCTCGGCGTACATACACATGCATATTATAACGCGCGGCACGGCCGAGAGATGGCACCGTATACAGGACCTTCCGTCTCAAAGTGCATCAAATTTGCGAATCACATGTTTTTTTCTTGCCATCTCAAATTTATCGAAATAAACGAAAATATTCGTCGAATATTCCATTTTTTTTTCATTTCCATTTTTTTTGCTAGCTTCCCAAAGCGAAGGATATATATCCGGTTGAAAATAGTTTGCTCTTTTTCGCGATGACGCCGGATCGATCCGCAAGATACGTAGTTTCCTGGAAATTTTTCGACTAGTTTTCAAAGTTTTGGAATGACTGATTTGGAAAATCAAAGACTGAATATTCACGAGCGCGTGTGAAAATTAAGGGGACACTTCGAGGGGAAATGAAAAACTGAGAGTCAGCCGTTGATCGATCAGAGGCAAAACGTCCCATAGACGAGTGTTACATCCACGGTTTACTTCCGACTCGGCTCGGAACTCTCGTGTTTGTTTTTTCCTCTCGTCGATGCTCGGAGCACGTAATATATACAAGCACGGTCTCCGAATAACCACCTGACATTTCCCACCTTGACACGTTTTACCGCGATAGTTCCGCGGTAATAACCCGCGGTGTGAAAAAAAGCGATCGTTTCGTGATATCTCGGAAGCATAACATCGGAGAGGACAACATTTCCTCGGCTGGGAGAAGGCCGAGAGGCACGACCGCGTTCCTTTTTCGCATTAACGTTTCA
This sequence comes from Heteropelma amictum, assembly GCA_959613375.1. Taxonomy (NCBI): domain Eukaryota; kingdom Metazoa; phylum Arthropoda; class Insecta; order Hymenoptera; family Ichneumonidae; genus Heteropelma; species Heteropelma amictum. The sequence goes on along the minus strand of OY390726.1, from coordinate 14,127,206 downwards.
GCGTCGAAAATTTTTCAATCATACTTCACGGATGAACGAGGGGAACAACGTCATCCCGCGAGAGTCAGTCGAGAGCCACGGGAGTGGGGATTTTTTTGTCCCGGTGTGTCCCGAAGCCTCCTTCCAACGTGGAATAACAACACGCGGAGCGTGACCTTGGCCGAGAGTTTGAAAAATCATTTGAATAATATTCCAGGCGCTTCGGCGAACTCTCGTCACAATTCCGCATATATTACGTAATGCTTTATGGTAACCAAGCGTCGAGATGAAATAATCGCGTCACACTCGTATTCGAGGCATGGTGAACTTTTGTGAAAATTCTCAACGGGCTTTTCGTCTCTCTCTCCCTCTCTCTCGCGTTCTCAACGAGTTATATCACGATGTAAGTCGAAAATTTATCTTCCTATCCGAGAGAGAGAGAGAGAGAGAGAGAGAGAGAGAGAGAGAGAGAGAGAGAGAGGAAAAGAGGACATGGTACGAGAAACGAGCACGAGGGAAAAACGTGAGATATCCAACGAATCTTGGAGTTCGACCGAGATAAAAAGAGCCCCGGAGGCTCAACGGGGTAGTGGGGAGAGCTGACGCGGGCGACGAGGACGGAAGGAGGAGGAAAGAAGGAGCGAGACGAGACGGTAAAAAATCGTTTGGTAGCAAAAGGGTATCTACCGTGCATGTATATACGTATGCATGTATACGCGTGTGCGGACTCGTGGTATATTTCTCGCTACATGGAAGGAAAGGCAGGATGAGCGGCGGAGGAGGAGGAGGGTCGGCTCTCTCGGCGGTCGACGGGGGAGTAACGGACGAGGGAGAGAAAAGTGAAGAGCAAGAGAGGTCCGTGAGGGACGGAGGGCTCGAGAGCGCGACGATGAGGGGCGGCGGCGGCAAGGGGGATTGAGAGAGGGCAGCAGAGAGAGAGAGAGAGATATTCGCGCAAGAGGGCGCGCGCGAGGGCGCTCCCGAGAGATTCGTCAACAAGTCGCGATACAATCGTCGTAATAAAACGTATTATATTCTCTCAAGGTCCAGGACGAAGAGAGAAGAAAGAGGCAAAAAAGAGGCAAAAAAGAGGCCTTTTTTCAAAACCACCGATACTCGGAAAAAACAAAAAAAAACAATCGATCATCGCTCGCGAATGCTTATTTTTTCCTGCGTTTCGGGAATGAGAAATTAAAAGGATAATCGCGCGTAGTGAAAGGCCGCGCGGTTCTCGTCGTCTGACTCTAACTGCACGTGTACTACTTTGGCAGAAACGACGACGACGACGATGACGACGCAGCGCTATATACGAGAGAAAACACCATGGCGAGCGCACCATACCCGTATGTGGTGAAGCCTGTACACGTCCCGGGCATTCTTTCGACTCGTTAGGGCACTTTGCTCCGCCGAGTGAGGGAAAAGAGCGTCGGAGAGAGAGAGAGAAAAGCAAAGGAGGTCATTCTTTACCAATTGCTTCGATTAGAGTCGTCCTCACCCTCGAGATTGAACTCTGACGATACGCTCGACTCGCGTACACACAATGCACGACTATAAATATAAATTCGTGAAGGAACCCGCGTTTTTTGACCCAGAAAAACGAACCGAAAGTCCCAATGAAAAAAAAACGAAATTTTCATTACATTTCGTGCGTACAACGTCGAAATTAAAAATACAAAATTTTCGAAAAGGACCGAAATAATACGACAAAGTTCACACGTGCGTCTGGCGAATTGTCCGACGTACGCACATGTGCGGTGCAACCCTGCCTCGCGCAACCCCGAAAAAAATGGTCCATCGCCGGGAGAATTAACGCGGAATGGTTGTCGCGAAGGGAGAGCACGTGATTGCGACAATCGGATTCGACTCATGGTGTGGTGGTACGAGAGGAATGGCGTCTGAGAGGAGGTTACACGCGCGGGGTTGACGTTTCACGAGAGGAGCGACAAGAGCCGAGAGAGAGAGAGAGAGAGAGAGAGAGAGAGCCGAGAGAGAGAGAGAACGAACTACGAGGGAGATGAATGTATAGTATTACGCGAGAGGAGGTTGGAAAGATCGTCAGCGAGGACTCTGCGGAGTCGAGATAGAGGGAGAGAGATGAAAGATGTGGCGGACGGCGGAGAGGGGAGGGGGCGAGATTCTCGCGCGGTGGAAGACTCACAGCGAGCGGAGAGCGGAGAGGGGAGAGGAAAAAGAGCGAGGTAGTTGGCGCGAGGGCAGCGAGAGAGAGGAGAGAGGTCCACACGATTATACAGTACACGTGTCGCTGTGGCACGCGGGGTGTTGACCTCAAATAGCTTTTTTTAACGTGACGTAACCCGCGTGTATGTTCTGCTCTCCCTCTCTCTCTCGCTCGTTCCGATCTCGACGAAAAAAGGGTTGGGAAACCATGCTCTTTTTTTTTTTTTCTCACCATCGAACGTACATACACTCAATTACGTATTTAAACGCACGCATTTGCCCCATTTACCTCATTACGTACGAGCGTCGTTCGAAGCTCCGCGTTTTTCACCGTTTTCTCAACGGATCCGTCGCATTCGACGGGAGAAAAAAAAGACCGACGATTTTCTCGGCTACGTTCGACGGAATTTGTCGAAAAAAAAAGAAAAATTCATCATCCCCCGTCCTCCCCGACTTTATTTCGCCGGAAATTATACCGATTGATTCGTCCTTTTGATAATAAAAAATTTTTCGTCGTTCGTAATCGCCGAGTACAATATAAATAATCCTACGCTGCATGTAACGATTGTTTACGTTTAAATATGTAGCATGTGATGCGTAAATTGCTGCTGGAATGAAGAAAAATGGGGGAAAACCTTTGCTGCACTTGTACGTTTTTTTTTTTCGATTTTTTTTTTTTTCATCGAAACTCTCGAGAGTCAGGTTCAGAGTGATCGTCGACTTTCGGCTAATTGACGGTATGAATGCAGGCGCGCGCACACACGCGCATTTAAAGGGAGAGAAAAGAGAGAGAAAGGTGGAGAAATACGCTGTACGTATGTGTGTAATTCTTCAGAGAGATTCTTCGACGACCACGATCTTCATATTTGTTAGTTAGGGGCCATGCCTCGGGGATTTATTATAGTCTCTTCTCTCTCTGAAAGAGCTCTCGTTGCTCGGCTACCCGTTATGTGCACGCTGCGAGCAGGCTCGCACGGGGCACACAACGAGATCCTTTCATTCGAGACTCGAAACCCACTTGCGCGGTCGCTTCGACCACGCCGATGATACAAACTCGACTCGCTGTATCTTCGTCACTGCCACCCATGAAAACTCACACTCTTGTATACGCTTCTCGCCTCACCCTTTACTCATTCCTTTTCCTCTCTCTCTCTCTATCTCTCTCTCTCTCTCTCTCTCTCTCTCTCTCTCTCTCTCTCTCTCTCTCTCTCTCTACCATTCTCACATCATCAATGTTCTCCCAAGAGTGTGCGTCTATCGCACGTACGTGCACAAAAGTTTCAAAGCGATTGTGTAACGGCGCGAGATGTGTTACACGCCTATACGTGTACGTACGGTGTTCGAGGCACTCGTAGGTGCGACGGCTCACGATTTTTCGTCGCACACCCTTCGGGATTCCGTTGGACGATTTTTGTGTTTTTTTTTCCCCCGTTCCTTTCTACGATGTCGTTTGGTACTTTATTTTCAACTTGAATTACATCGGCAGAGTCGCTAGAAAAAATCCTCGCGAGAGTCGTTTCGCTCGGCCGAATTTCTCGCGCTTTTCATCGTCGAAATGATTTTTATCGTTACAATCCTGCGCGGTATTTCTTTGGATCGTTCGACGCTCGTCGAGAATTTCGAGAACGTCTCCGTCGAACACGTCGGTGTATCGTCGATGTTGCGAATAGCGGATGTGACCTTGAGAAATTCCAAACAACGCAGTAGGCCGAGCGAAAAGGTCGAACGCGAGGATCGCAAATAAATTACAGGATTCCAGAGGCGCTCGTTAGAGCCTCATGGACGGCAACTTTCTCCGTCATTTTCAAACTTTCTTCGAATCGAGGGGATAGCGAAATTTCGCCCATTTCCGCTATAATTGACGTCCTGGGAGGACAATAACAAAAAGAGCAAGGTGCTCGAATAGGAGACATGAAATCGCGCCGCGTTTTACGGTATACGTCGGAGCATCCTGCGAGGCTGGACGCTTCCGTCAGAGTCGATCGGTCGTAACGGTAGCTGGGAGAGAGAGAGAGAGAGAGGGGGAGAGCAGCGGCACATCGCGCGGTGTGTTGTGAAGCAACCTTCCGACGTCCCGGTATCCCGTGCACGCCCGGCGGTGTAAGCGAGCGCGCAAAGGACGCGAGGTCGTCGCCAAAGGACGCACGATGATATTATCGTCGTCGTAGCGATCGCTGTTCTTTTATTACGATTATAAAAAATAATAAAACACGAGTGATGAGATAAATACTCGAGGATTATAAGCGTTAAGAACGTCGCCACACGGGTACTTTTCGAGTTTGATTTTTTTTCGGAAAAAATACACTTTTTGTACCCGACATTTCGGCTCTGTCGATTCCGCGCTTTTGACTCGACGATCGGCGAGAAATATCTACGCTCGGAGAGGAAAAAGTCGGAGGAAGATGGTCGTTTTAATCGTCGAAATAAATGCGATAATTATCGTCGCGAAAATAATCTATATCGCTCGGGACAGTCAATGAACTCCGCCGCGAGCTTTGCGCGAATAGGTAATCCGATCTCTCTTCAGTCAGCCACACGCGCCTTGCGTACCTCCGTTCTTTTAGACGCTTCGTTTTTTTTTTTTCGTTTGCAGCGAGCATCCCAGTTGGAATTGTACGTTAATGGCATACAGACTCGTAATCTCGGGAGAGGGGGGGGCGATACACGCGAAGATAAGGACCTCAGAGGCGAATACGCGTTATCAATGAAAAGCGAGTCTCGACGGAATCGATTTGTTTTTCTCGTTTCGTCGAATCGTCGATTCGCGAGATTGAATTTTTCTAGTCTGCATTTTAACGATAATCTGCGTGTTATTTCGACGTCGATTTCTCTCTTCGAAATAGACGGAAGTTGTCGCGCAAAGTTTTGACGTTATTTCGAAAATCACCGGGAGGAACGAGAGAGAAAAATGAACGAGAGCTCTCCGAGGGAACGCAAAAGTTGGGAGTTTTAATCTTATCTCTGTGTGTGGACTGCGAGAACGACGACGACGAGCTCCACCCCGGGAGAGGCGTTAACGATATATATTTCCCCGGCTGTTTGCTCACACGGCTCTTCAACGTAATTCTTCCATCTCGCTTTTTTTTTCTCGTCTATCCGAGGGCAGATAATGTACGTATAACGCCGCACACGTACAATACACAGTCGTTAGCTCGTATTTGGTTGAATGCTCGTGGTGTTATGTATCTCTTCGTCCCTGCTGCTTCCTCCGGTGGTTCTGCTCGAGGCGAGGGGCTCTTTTATTCCGGAAGGTCGAGGCGAGTGTAGAGACGAGGAATATGATGGATTTTTCAAAGGACGAAGGAGCCAAGGAGAAGGAATATTATCATTTTTTTTTTCAAGTCGATTCGTATTTGAATGGTTTGGGTGTTTTTTTTTCGTTTACGTTCTGTGAGAAAAATTTTGACGAAATCGCGACGCGAGATAACTCTTTCCGCATCGCTTGAACGTGAAATGAGAATGTCGCGAACCGCGGAGGACGTTCAGCGGTAAAAGTCGCGCAGAGGGGGGGGGGGGGGGGGGTTGGCGAGGGGCGCGGTGAGGATTCCGGAAGTCGAAAAAAAATGCGGTAACGACTCGAAACCTTTTTCCTCTTTCGCGGAAAGGTTTTTATTTTGGGATGTGTTTATTCGAATTTAAAAAATTCGGGGAATCGTCTTGGACGACTCGGTGTGGAGCGCGAATTCTTTCGTCTTTTCTTTTTCGGAAAAAAAAATTGGGTTTCAGTTGGAGGGGTTTTTTTGAAATTTCGCTAGGAATTATTGAGCTTTCGATGAAATGTCGACGCGTTTTGTCATCAGCGGGAGAAAATACATCGATGTAGATTGTGGAATCGAATTTTTGAATTTGAAAATTTTTTCACAGTTTTGGGAAAATGCATTGTTCCACTAAAATGCACGGCATTTTTTTTCCGACTGAGGTAGACACTCTGGCACATGCTCAGTCTCTTTGGTATCGTATACGCCTTAAGATGCCGTTTGGTTCATGCAGATATCTTGATTTTTCGATTTTTGGCAGATTTTTAAAGTTGGACGATCGATTTTCGCCAATTTTCCCATACATACCCCTTTGCGTTTTTTTCGCCGATTTTTGACATCGATTTTGAGGGTGAAGGGATTGAGCTATCGACGTTTAACTTGCACCATTTTTTAAGTCTACTCAAGAGCTATCCAAAACCCCCCCAAAAAATGTATGTAGCACAAATAGAAAGGAAGTTATGACCATTTGAAATTTCGACTTTTTCAGGATTCTGCAAAAGTGGCCAAAAACGACGAAAATTTTTTTCTTCAAATTTTCAATCTTTCAGAAGCTTATCCGATCGGAAATTTCCCGCTGATTCCGAAACACACCGACTTTTACCCGAAAACTCAAAACTGAACAGTTCCCAGGACTTTTGGATCACCTCCGGTTTTCAAATTTTCTCCATCGATGTATGACACGAAAGAACGTTGTCGAAACGAGCAAGCGTATAAATTTGTCCGGAGCTCTCGAGTCAATGTTTTTCCCGAAAATCAGAAGAAAACGTGAGGGAAGAAACGGACTCGAAGGCGACGAATTCCGTGCCCTCATTTCCGTTTCCCAAAGTATGTTCAAAACGTAAGGAGGGTAGAATGGTCGTTACATCGTACGAGGGGACCAAGGGTGGAGATGTCGTCTCGTAGATAATGGAAAAAGAAAAAAAAAAAGCCGGTTCAAATTTCCTTTAACCGTAAGCTTCTCGAGCAAAAGAATAGGGGAAAAAAGACGCGAGGGAAGATCCGACTCGATATGTGACTCGCACACGAAAAATAATAATCTACATACGAGCTCCGTGTGCCACGAAAAGGATGAAAAAGAAAAGAGAAACGGGAAAAAAAGAATATTTTTAATAAGAAATCGTCACACGAGCGAGTCGAGGAGCCTTTCATCGTGACTTTCCCAACTTGATTCTCATTCAGCCCGGGAGAAAAGGTGTATAATCGCGTCTTTGAGGAAAAGAGACGAGGGCGAGAGACAGGAAGGAGAGAGAGAGAGAGAGATTACGACGATCGAGGAGAAAAAGGAAGCTCTCTCTCCGTCTTTCTTTTTACGCTTATTTCCCGTCACGCTTTGAAGATCTCTCTCCTCCATCGTCATCGTTCTCCTGTGACTCCTTTATCGAGAAATAAAAAGTAATAACAACGGCGAGAAAAAAGAAAGAAGCGGGGATACGTGAGCTCGCTGGGGCTGTGTGGGAATACATAATTGCGCCAAACGAACCCCTTTTCTTCGGTGGTGCGTTCTCCCTCTCGCGATGCTCGTCGGGATAGAACGGACTGGGGGTGGTTTCGAGGTGCGGCACGCAAGTTCTCGAGGAGATTTCTCGGAATGTCGGCGAGGCAGGGGGGAGGGAAAGAGATGAAGAAAAAAAAAAAGGATTGTCGTCGTCGTCGTCGTCGTCGGGTCGTACGGCGGTGCTTCGATAAAGTCGGGAATATACAGCGGGAGGACGGCGGTGAGAGGGGGGAACCCGGGGAATATGGGGTAGAGAGAGAGGGAAGGAGAGAAAAGGCGTTGTGTGTGCCGGTGGTGGGCTGAAAGGTAACGGGCGTGCATACCATACTTAAACGTTAGGAAGGGGGTTGACTCTCCTCGAGGGACATTGCTCCCTGCCCTGGCATGGCCCTCTTTCCTATATATACTCTCTCTCTCTCTCTCTCTCTCTCTCTCTCTCTCTCTCTCCTCTCCCTCTCTCTCTCTCTCTCTCTCTCTCTCTCTCTCTCTCTCTCTCTCTCTCTCTCTCTCTCCCTCTCTCTCTCTCTCTCTCCACGAGAGGTAACTTTCTCTCGCTCTTTCCTCTTCCTCCTTCTCGGAGCGAAACAGCGAGGGCGCGGGTTGCCCAGCCACGTAAGTAGCTACATGCACACGCCACGTGAGTCTGTGTCGTACGTGAGCACACGAACTACGGCAGCTACGCGACGGGGCTCGGATAAGAAAGGACGGATCTAGTATCGGCGAGGATTTCGTTCGACGGCTCTACGAGCCTCGTTCACTCATCGACTTTTATAGAACGCGCTCCGTCCCGCGACTCTACCGCCGATCTCCCGCTGATTTCATTTTTCTTCGCCGATTTTTATCCTCCTTTTCATCTTCTCCACCGCGTCTCTCGGGGTGTTTCTTCCACCTCTATTCGCGCACGGTACACGCGTACATTCCCCGAATTGCGGACGGGTGGGTTGCGGATTTGAAAAAATTTGAAAATAAAATATGTATACACACTTTGCTGGATAAACGTCCGTACGCGGAGGAAAGGATTTTCAGCGTGCGTGCCGTTTGCAGTTTATCGTCCTGCTGGGCTCGGTTGTTGCGCGCTTCCTCGTCCTTTCGGCGCCCCTCGCGGTGCCAGCGAAGAAAACGAGTCGGGATGCTGCGGGACTCGAGAAAAAAGCCGCGAGAGAGAGGGGGGGGAACGGAGAAAACGACATGTTGCGTCTTGGAGAAAACCAGGAATGAAAAAAAAACAGAGAGGGAGATACAAGCTCGGAGGGAGTTCTCCCCTGCCTCAAGGAATTCCATAAAAATTATAAATAGAACCTGATGCGTGTCTCGCTTACGGGGCTCCAAAGCTCGCGAGCACAAAGCCATCTCGTTAACGCTTTCTCCTCTCGAGTCTAAAATATTCGACGCACCCTCTTGAAAAAAGGTCACCTTTTCTCCCCCTCCCTAAACTGTCTAATAATATATATACACGTCTGTATACATACGCGCGTATATATTACACGGATATTTGTGAGCTCCGAAGCTCGCAACCCTCGAACGAACGTTCGGTCCCTTCTCGACCCTGGAGTTTCTCTTCTCCCGCACCCCCGCATGATTTATTCCCATTGCGGCTGAGTTATTCAGCAACGGAGGGAACTGCGCGAAGGAAAACGACGGCGGCAATTTTGCGAGCGTCTTTTCGTCGTTTCGATAAATCGCGTCGACGCGAGAGCGCGTCAATGCGGTAGGGATGCTGCGAGAGCCAGAGAGGCCGAAGGTTCCTCAACAGGTGGCTCGTTCGCTCTTCTCCGGTGCGCGGAGGATCGTCTCTGCGCCATCTTACGTGCACACGTAAACGTGTGCACAAATGTACGTGGGGGGGGGGGGATGGAAAATGGCGAGTTGGAAGCTGCGGCAGGACGCTGGCGTCGATCAAACTACCCTGTGGGCTTCGTTCGAAATCGAGAAACGTTCGAGCGGGAGGAAGAGAGAAGAAAAAAAAAAGCGGTGTGTATTTCGGGTCTCGAAGGGGTCGCCTCGCGTTATAACGAGGCGGGAATGAATTCATCATCGAGTAAACTTTCGAACGTTCGGTGTGGAGGAGAAGCAGGCGGGGGAGGGGAGGTTTTTAGAGTATCCGGGGCTCTTGTCCTCGCGGGCGGAAAAAAAGCCCTTTTACCGAGTGGATGCTGCGTGGGCCGCGTAGCCAACGGCGGACTCGCTCCTTCGACGCCTGTATCTCTCGTCCAAATGCCTTTCTAATCCCGTCTCTCTCCCTCTCTCTCTCTCTCTCTCTCTCTTTTACGTTACAAGCTTGTTGACTCAATCTTCGTCTCGCTCTTCGACCCTCCTCGGGTCTTTGCTTCGCCGAGCGCCCTCCCCCCCCCCCCCCCCCTGCCGGTCCCTTTCACTCCGCCAGGCGAATACGTTGCTCGTGTCGAGCTCCGTCAAGCGCCGCTACCCTCTCCGCGAGAGAGAGAGAACGCGAGCCACGGAGTGAGATCGCGAGAGCGAAGGGAGGGTGAGTTTTCCATGTGCTTGGTGCTTCAACCTCCCGGTACATGCACGTGTGTGTGTGTGGGTGCTTGTATACTTGTGAGTACATACGATATTCACCCACGAACACGTGATCTTTCTCTCTCGAGTCCCTAACCTCACCAGCCCTCGTGGTATGTACGCTTCTTCGCTTCCTCCGCTTCTTCTTTTCCCCCAACGATTCGCGTCTCGCGGCTCACGTACACGTCACGGCTCTCTTGCTCCTCTCCTTGTTCTCCGTTTCGTTTCTTTACCCTGTACGACGACGATGTATATAGTATACGGAGAGGGGGTGGAACTCGAGATTCACAGGGCTTTTCGGAAGCCTTTTTGACCCTTGCTCTCGATGGAAGGAGCGGAAATGGCTGTGTGCAACCCCCAGAGGTCACACAGGGCTTTTCGGAAGCCTTTTTGACCCTTGCTCTCGATGGAAAAAGCGGAAATGGCTGTATGCGACCCTCAGAGGTCATACAGGTTATATTTATTCATTAGCTTCGATTGTATCGAAAACGCGGTATTTTCGAGTGCCTCGAAGGCGCGGGGTTCCCGCCGGGATCCCGCGAGCCCCGAGATGGAAAAAAAGAAGAACCCTTTTGACCCCTTTTTGACCCTTGCTCTCGATGGAAGAAGCGAAAATGGCTGTGTGCAACCCCCAGAGGTCATACAGGTTATATACATCGTATTCATAACATTGCCGATGATGACATTTATTCATCAGCGTCAATTGTATCGAAAACGCGGTATTTTCGAGTGACTCGAAGGCGTGGGGTTCCCGCCGGGATTCCGCGAGCCCCGAGATGGAAAAAAAGAAGGAGGCAAAAGTACACGCGGCAGAAGCTCGCGCGCAAACTATAAAAACGACAACGATATATATAGTAAACGGAGGGGGGTGGAACTCGAGATTCACAGTGCTTTTTTGAACCCTTTTTGACCCTTGCTCTCGATGGAAGAAGCGAAAATGGCTGTGTGCAACCCCCAGAGGTCACACAGGGCTTTTCGGAAGCCTTTTTGACCCTTGCTCTCGATGGAAAAAGCGGAAATGGCTGTATGCGACCCTCAGAGGTCATACAGGTTATATTTATTCATTAGCTTCGATTGCATCGAAAACGCGGTATTTTCGAGTGACTCGAAGGCGCGAGTTTCCCGCCGGGATTCCGCGAGCCCCGAGATGGTAAAAAAGAAAGCGGCAAAAGTACACGCGGCACAAGCTCGCGCGCGCAAAGTATAAAAACGTAGACGCAGCGGTTGGAGAAGAGTCGCGCGCGAATCGTCGAGAGAGAGAGAGAGAGAGACGGAGGGAATAAAGATTCACGTACATCCCCACTACCCGGGAGACATCCCTCCTCGAGGGGTCGTTGATCCACCAAGGACAACGACCTTGCGAGAGGCGCGTCTGTACGCGCGCGGCGGCGGCGCGTCGTCGGTGGCGCGAAGCTACGCGACGAGCGCGAACGCCCTTCGCGGTTCCCGGATTCCTCGATTGCCAATTTCCCTCGCCACCCCCCCAACTTCCGCCCTCCTCGCCGAGACGACACTTTTTCCAGCACCTTTCCGCCTCAACCTCCCGAACCCGTCCATCTCCGCGTCTCGCTCGTCGCGCGACCTTCCCGCTGTATGATGTTGAAGTTTGCATCGTTGGAACTCAACGAAAATTCAAATCTTCCCGATTTTTTACATTGAATTTTACTCAATTTTCATATCTTTTTTCAATTTTTCGTCAAGTTTCATCATTTCGACAATCGCTTAAAGATATTTGGCATACATCGCGGAATATTGACAATTAATACGAACTTTATCGAACATTCGTTGCTTTCCAACGATGCAAACTTCAAAACCATCCCGCTGTCGCCGTCGTATTCTCGCGCGAATTATTTTCTTCCCCCGTTCGCGAAATTTCGCCATCAAACTTGCACGATTTTTCCAGGGGTTGTTACGGTCTTGCACACATGCACAATGTACGGGGAGCTTCCGGGGTGGTTTCTCTTTTTTTTTTTGCCCATCGTCGCCGGAGAGCGTCCGTCCGTGTATCGAGAACGTCCTCCTCTCCGACGATCGACTCGTCGATGCGAAAATGGTCGATACGGCGGAGAAAGAGGGAGGAAAAAAGCAGGAGGAAGAAAAATTGCGGTATTCTCGGGCGAAATACGACGCGTGAAAGTTTCTCGAAGGTCGTTGTACCCCCGGTGAAGGGCCAATGACTGTGCCGTATCGAGGCGGTCGAACGTTCTCCTCCTCCTCCTCCTGCCTCTCCTCGTATTATCCCTCTGTCCTTTTTTACCAACCCCCCCCGCCGCCGACCCCAACAGAGACTCAAGCCCCGCTCGTAATGCATAGGATAATGCGATGAGTATTCTTATATTTATTCTCGATATTTCTATAGACCGCACCAAGGCCCGACGCGGATAGACTCTCCACGCTTCATCGGCTTCAGGGACGACGACGGTATATCCTCGCAGTCGATTTTACACGAGCTGATATCATTGCCCACAAGCCTGTCCGAGATCTCCTTTTTCTCCCCGCGCCCTCGCTCGCGTAACCATCGAGAATAAAACCCGCGTTTCTCTTTTTCACATCGACGGCATCTCGCGTCGCCGCACACCGTGAATCTTTCGTTTTACACGCGGGGGAAAAACGGAAAAGGAGAGTCGAGAAAATGGTACACGCGGGATTCTCCGCAGCCTCAACGTCGAACCTCGCGACTCGATTCGAAAAGAAAAGTCCATTTCCTATGTGTATTCTATGTCGTATAGCTTGCTGGGAAATTCGTTTTTCTCTCTGCAGGAAAAGCGGAGAGCGAGTTATGAAAAATTCACGCCGCTTGCCGGTGCTCCGGCATCGATATGCCCGACACGACCCCGACCCACATGCACACGCGCGGGGGCCCCTCTTTTGCTCCCTCCGACAACGTTTTTCACGTCAATGTGTCGTAGTCGTCTCTCTCTCTCTTTCTTATCTCTGTGTGTACGTGTATACGAATGTACATGCATGTAAAGTACGCGTTACGTCGGGAGTACGAGGAGGTAGAGCAGCAGAGCGCTTCACGCAGCAACCCCCTCTCGCCCCGAGCGTTTCTCAATGCTCTGCCAACGTGTGTGCACACACACATTCACGTGCGTCGAAGCGCCTGCCACCACGACCCGTGCTTCGTCTCCTCTCCTGCCTTACCGACGCTCTCTCGCGGCTCCTCTCCCTCGCGTTATCTATTAGGGTGTTTCGCGGGAAACCGTCCTCCGAGAGACAAAACATTTGTAGGTCGCGCTTCGTGGCCGAATTTTCCTTTAAATTTTGTATTTTTATTTCGACGAAAGTTTCGATTTGAAAGGAATGGTACGAAGGGCCTTTTCGAAGGGGAAATCCAACGTCCTCGGAGGAGGAGAAAAATGAGGGTTTTTTTCGTTCGCAACCACCCTAAGACACTCGTGTACACGCGCATATCATTTTTATTACGATTCCCGCGTGCGCGCTCCGTGTGTTTCCACTCTGTTTCTCAGCAACGATGAGGAAACGAGGGAAAAAACAGAAACGAAAAAAAAGAAAAAAACGCCCGAGAAATCTCGCCGCATACATACATTGCGCAATATCCCACGGCTACCAAACGCCAACGACGCGAGGACAAACGCTGATTCGATGAATTATCGATGATGCACGTACGACGACTCGGCTTTAACCGCGCTGGCTAATTTCCTCGTCCCGGCCGAGCACTTTTCGAAAACGGCAAACTTAAGGTAGTTCTATCGTTAGATTCAAATCGAGATATTGTTTTGCAGTTTTTCTCACATACAAAATGGTTCGCGGGCTTCGGTTAAATAAGAAAAGTTGTTGCAAATCGACCGAAGAACAGCATACTCCAAATTCACGGTCATCCCAGGTGATATGTGCTTGCTCTATAATTACAAAAATTGCGAAAAAAATGTTCTTAAGATTTTTTTGGAAAACTCAAGAAATCTTCTTTGATGTTGCATAAAAATGTACGCAAAGTTTTAGAAGGCTTCACCACGTAGAAGCCAAGATATTCATTGATGAAAATGCAACTTTTAACACGCGCTCTTACGAGAGACTACCGAAAATTGTGATTTTTAACAATAAATATCTCAACTTCCACGTGGTAAGACCTTCCAAAATTGATTACACACGTATATATGACATCAAAGAATACGTATTCAAATTTTCAACAAAATCTTAAGAAAACGATAAAACGATAGAACTACCTTAAGGTAGTTCTATCGTTAGATTCAAATCGAGAAATTGTTTTGCAGTTTTTCTCACATACAAAATGGTTCGCGGGCTTCGGTTAAATAAGAAAAGTTGTTGCAAATCGACCAAAGAACAGCATACTCCAAATTCACGGTCATCCCAGGTGATATGTGCTTGCTCTATAATTACAAAAATTGCGAAAAAAAATGTCTTAAGATTTTTTTGGAAAACTCAAGAAATCTTCTTTGATGTTGCATAAAAATGTATGCAAAGTTTTAGAAGGCTTCACCACGTAGAAGCCAAGATATTCATTGATGAAAATGCAACTTTTAACACGCGCTCTTACGAGAGACTACCGAAAATTGTGATTTTTACCGATAAATATCTCAACTTCCACGTGGTAAAACCTTCCAAAATTGATTACACACGTATATATGACATCGAAGAATACGTATTCAAATTTTCAACAAAATCTTAAGAAAACGATAAAACGATAAAGGTAGTTCTAAACCTTAAGGTAGTTCTATCGTTAGATTCAAATCGAGAAATTGTTTCGCAGTTTTTCTCACATACAAAATGGTTCGCGGGCTTCGGTTAAATAAGAAAAGTTGTTGCAAATCGACCAAAGAACAGCATACTCCAAATTCACGGTCATCCCAGGTGATATGTGCTTGCTCTATAATTACAAAAATTGCGAAAAAAATTTTCTTAAGATTTTTTTGGAAAACTCGAGAAATCTTCTTTGATGTTGCATAAAAATGTACGCAAAGTTTTAGAAGGCTTCACCACGTAGAAGCCAAGATATTCATTGATGAAAATGCAACTTTTAACACGCGCTCTTACGAGAGACTACCGAAAATTGTGATTTTTACCGATAAATATCTCAACTTCCACGTGGTAAAACCTTCCAAAATTGATTACACACGTATGTATGACATCAAAGAATACGTATTCAAATTTTCAACAAAATTTAAGAAAACGATAAAACGATAGAACTACCTTAAGCGAGAAGATGCGCAAATCGAGATCGAATCTCCCGCACGAAGCCATAAAAACAAAATAAATCTATTATTTTTCTACCATTTTTCAACATCCCAGAAACGTAAATTCCCAAAACGGTTAAATCCGATAAATTCGATCGCGAGTATATTTTCGCCGTGCGGAAGAAGCGAAAAGGCGTGGAAACGCTGAAACGTTTTTCACGGGTTTGGCGGAGCGGGGCGCGGGGAGGCGTACGCGGTTTTGTAATCGTCGCGGAGCCTCTCTCTCTCTCTCTCTCGCAGTGTGTTTCTAGTCCACCCTGGGTCGCCGCGCGTCTCTTTATCTCGCTGCTCGTACGCTCGCGCGGAACTCTCGTTGTCGAGTTGTCGCTCGTAAAACTCGCGATCGTGGCTGCTCAATAGCGCTCCGGCTGCTGCAGCGCGTACGTAACAACGAGAATACCTATCCGACATGCATGCGGTCGGATGGGAAGGCTCGATGACGTAACCCGTTCGAAGGGAAGCGGAGAAGCCAGCGCACGGGGACTCGAGACTACGGCGACGACGACCGCGACGCGACTTTGTCGTTGACCCACTAAAACCGCCTTTTTTCTCTTCGACTTTGTCTTTTTTTGTCCCTCTTGCGTCCTCGAAGCGCGAACGCACATGCATTTTCCTTCAACCCTCCTCCGTACGTCGAAATACGCGCCACTCGACGTTCGCAAAACCAACACGCGCGAAGGCGTCGCTGCCTCTTCAACGTCGATCCGCCGAGGCATTAGAGACCGCTTTCCACTTTTTCTCTCTCTCTCTCTCTCTCTCCGCGTTCGTTTTGGCATATACACACTCACGTGGCATACTTTGCGCGCAGCCTCCCTCGATACGCACTCGCGCCTGTTTGCGCAACGGACCTCGAGGACCACATCGCCGAGTGCGATTCTCGACCGCCGAGAATCGAGGAAACGCCGCGAGGGAACGAGCCCACCATTTTTTCCCATCTTTATAAAAAAAATTTAAAAAAAAACAGAAAAATTCCATCGATTTACGATTATAGGAATATCGCGACGAATCGTGCCCTTTTTTCGACGCCTCTGACGCACGAACGGGACGAGGATACCCCGTCGGTGTTTCACCTTCTTTTTTTTTCCTCTATACACTTGATTTTCAACAGGTGCTCGAAGGGTCGTTCACTCGTGTGAATGAAATGGAAGGGAAAAATGTGTCCTATCCTGATCCACGAAAATCCGTGTGTGAACGGTTGAATTACACCGTGGAAACAGGTAGATGTGCTTGTACCAACGCGTGAACCCCATTGGTAACAGGTAGTTGATGGCGCGAGTCACGAAAAAAAAAAAAAAAATGACTATACAGCCGTTGAGGATCGAGCGTAAGACCTGGAACGTTTCCCCTGCATCCTGCCTTCGACACTCGTCGCGGAACCATGCGTGTGTTCACCCTTGAACTTTTTTTCGTTTCCCCACGGTGTACGCGATAATTAAAACTCGTCATTATTCCGAGCATGGGGGGGAGGGAGAGTCGTTACGGGGTGGTGACTTTTAACCCCTCGCGGTTAGGCTACGCGGAGGGTAGGTTCCTCCAGAGTGGTTTTTTGCCTCCCTGTCTCGTAATTAATCTCTCCAGCCTCCGTCTGGACCGCGATCTTGAATTTTCACGATCACGATCGTCAGCTTGGTGGACGGAATCGCGTTGGTCTCTGTGGGAATGAGTTTGGGAACGAGAATTCCCCGCTTTCCCTCCGCGCCGAGGAGAAAAAAAAACAGGGGGAAACGGAGAGCCTCGCGAAGGATCGATTTGTCTGTACCCGAAGATGCCATTGTTGTGGAAATGTCGTCGTAAAGTCGAGAGGAAAAGGGGGGAAAGGGGACTCTGACGGACATTCTTCGGAATTTTCGAGGGTTGCTCGGGGTAATACTTTTGGTCGATAATAATACATAAATTCATGTATATAAGAAATATTTACACCGGCTATTAATACGCGCAACCTGACTCTTTGACTGGCTTTCCCTCTTTTGAACGCCAGGGCGAACAATGGCCGTGCGGCGATGAGGAAGGCGCGTGTGTGTGTGCGGGTACGTGTGAAACAGGTAAAACCCTCGGTGAAGAGGTAAAAAGGTTTTTTCTCCCCCTCGGCAGCAGCGGCAGGTAGAACTTGTTTCGATTTCGTTGCGACGCCGAGGGAGAGCCGTTTATCCTCTCTCTCTCGCTCTCCCGCGTGGCCTCCGAATCCACCTGAACCGACCTTTTTCCTCGCCCTTCGCTTTTCTCCGATCCACGCCGCTACTTACTCCCTTTGACGCCCGCGCGGGAACAACTTTTTCCACCGAAAAGAGAGAACGAAAGTGCTCCTTTGGTCTAATCTTTCGCGCAGCGCGAGACTCGTCGCTGTCGCCGCTTGGGCGACCTTGCGATTCAAAGAGGCGATTTTTCAAAGGTCATCGTGTCCTTTTCATCGTCCGGGGTGATTTCCGTTTGATTAACGGACTCTCCTCGCCCTTGGACGACTCTGGCGGCGTCTCAGCGGCGAGGGGGACGTTGCAACAGGTTGCCGTCGAAGTCGCTGCCGTTCATACGCTCTCCTTCCGCTTTTCCGATGCAACTGCGTCACCCTCCCTCCGGCTCTCGCCTTTTCCGCTCGAATTATAATCGAGCCTCGACCGGGGCGAGTTTCTCTTTGAAATTTCTCGAAAGGACGACGAGCCGTCCTCGAGCCTCGTGGCTCTGCGAGGAAAATGCGCGGAAATGATATTCCCTCTCGATCTCGAGGGCATCCCGTGCCCGACCCTTTGACCTGATTTTTGGTGGCTCCCTCTTGGGTTCGCGCGAAATCATCGTCGCTCTCCGTCGCGCGTTCATCCGAAAAGGGGGAGGGAAGTGCAGTCACCGAGGAAACGGTCGATTTTCCAACAATATTTTCAAAATCCCACACAAAATTAAAATCCTATGATACAGCCTGTGTAGGACGACGAAGAAAAAGCAAGGCTGAAAACCAAGAAAGGGATTCCCCGCACGAATCAGCAGCCCGGTTCTTAATCTCGTCCCGTTTATCTCCGGCAGAGGGCGCCGTTCGAAATTGACAATAAAAAGCGCGTGTCCGCGTTGAATCAACGAGACACGAAGGGGGAGCGAGGTTGAAGAGCGTGTGTCTTATCGCACCCCTATAACGAACGATTTTCACCCTTATGCTGCTGGTGGTTACATTTATTTACCGTACAATGCACGACGGTAAAAGTACGTATACAATGTGTGCGAACGTGTGTGGTATGAGGGTCAGATCGATGAACGAATGACTCGTCGTTGTCTCGTGACCCCCTCATTGTCGTTCAATTGAACCTTTCGACGCTTCGCTTCACTCCGCGGGAAACAAACGCCCGGCGAGTTCGTGTGTGCTCTGCGCGATCGGCTTTGTGGAAGAAACGATCGAGCTTGTATACTACTCGCTGTGTAGAATACAGCACACACACACACACACACACACACACACAGAATAAATGTGTGTGTGTGTGTGTAATATAGACACACAGATTCGATAGATACGACGATAAAGCGCGGCTCCGTTCGATAATTATTGAAACAGGACGCGCGGCGGAGCGTACATCCTTTTGCTCCATCATCGATCGTAGTGCCTCCTGCTCCGACGACGGCTTTTTTCCTCGGGTTAACCCGGACCGACGATGCGTGCCTGCTCCACGAAAGGGCCGACGTTCGAACGATCGAATCGACCCGATCGGATGGAGGAAAAATTGAAACGGTTGGGAATTTTGCGACTTTTGTTACGCACGCGGTGATTTATGTATCTTCTCTCGATCCTCGTGCGAAAGTCGCGGAGACGATTTGCCGTTGAAAGAGATCGTTGTACCCGCTCTCTCGTCTAGGACAAAGGATGAGTTTTAGCTGACTCGCGGATGGAGGAGAGAATAGAGTTCGCAGCCTGGCCACTCCGCACCCTTTCTATGTACACCAGAGGTTAATACCTTCCTGGGTGGTGTGCGACGCCGGCTAGAGAGTGTGCTCCGTGGGTAACGGGAGGTACGAGAGGGCGAGAGGAAGGGAGAAATCCGAGCGAGAGCGATCTCGTCGACGACGACGTCGACGTCGATGTTTTTCCCTCTCTCTCTCGCTCTCTTTCTTTCTTTCCATCGCTCCTAACGAAAAGACCTCGTCGAGCAACCGCGCACGGTGTGTGTACATGTTGCCGCTCTGACGTAACGCCGCGGTGTGGGAGCGGCGACTCTCGAGGGTCAACGGCCCCGTCCCTGACGACCATTGTTCACCCACCAACCAACCCCACAATAGAGAGAGAGAGAGTGCGGAGAGAGAACGAACGAACGAGGATGAAGAGACGGAGGAAGAAGAGAGGATGCAGCTCCGCAACCACGTTTTTCCGAGTCACGCATTCCCGCCAAAACACTTTGCTCTCGATCCTTTTAGGTCCACATTTTTTCTTTCTCAAGCTCGGTTTTTTTTGGGTATACACGAGTGTGGACGAGTATATTTAAATGTACAGAGAAAATCTCTCCGTTTTCCTCTCGCGGCTATATTAACCGCACAAACCACCACCGTCGCAGATAGCATCGAGAAACTGAGAACGCCCGCGTCGATTTCACTTTGTATACTCCCTGCTCTCTCTCTCTCTCTGTCGCTCTCGCTCTTCAGACACCCGCACGGTCCCGAAAAAAGACACACACACACGTGACTGCACACGTGGCTTTCATTAATAGCCCTCTTTGCTGGGATTCTCGCGCGTTTCGTCGTTCGATATACGCGAGGGAAAAGGACGAATTGATCGACGTAATTCGGGGATCCGACGATTTTTTTTTCAATTTTTTTTCTCCGGTTACGTCCCGAGTGGAATGTTGAAAAAAAAAGAGCGAAATTCCCGATGAGATTTTCGGCATTTTCATTTTTTCAAACCGTCGCCGTGGGTACGAAAATTAGTTCGTCAAAAAGGATCACGGTCCGAGAGGAATCGACGATTTGTCGAAATTTATTGGGTACACAACGGGGGAGAGAAAGATGGAAATCTCGAGACTCTGGCGGGGCTTAACGGCCTTTGGAATTTATCGCTCTTTTTCCTCCGCATTGATCGTGGACCGTAGAGCGATTATTCGAAGGATATGCCCAAAAGTGAAAAAAGCCGACTTGGGAAACACACCGAGCCCGTTGTACGTAGGCGTACTTTGGACGTGTGGGAGAATTTCGATTTCAAGGAGGAATTTCAAGGAAAAAGGGGAAAATAATCCGAGACTGAAGAAAATTACGGCGAGGGTTGCTTCTTCCCGCGGGACGCGCGGGAGGAAGCTTCCCTTCTCTCCCTCGTCGCCGCGGTGAGTAATATCTCCGCGCTCGTCCACACCAGCGGCGAATAAATATAGCCTCGTGCGAAAGCGCGCGTGGGCGTCCGCGGTGGATTGCGCAACCGCGATACCCAAGAAGATATGCGAAAACCCAGACGCGAAGCGCGGATGCGCGCACTCTTTTCTCCATACGCGATTTCCGCGATCGGCGCGTTTTTCGCGCGCAATTAAGGTAGTTCTATCGTTTTATCGTTTTCTTAAGATTTTGTTGAAAATTTGAATACGTATTCTTTGATGTCATATATACGTGTGTAATAAATTTTGGAAGGTTTTACCACGTGGAAGTTGAGATATTTATTGGTAAAAATCACAATTTTCGGTAGTCTCTCGTAAGAGCGCGTGTTAAAAGTTGCATTTTCATCAATGAATATCTTGGCTTCTACGTGGTGAAGCCTTCTAAAACTTTGCATACATTTTTATGCAACATCAAAGAAGATTTCTTGAGTTTTCCAAAAAAATCTTAAGAACATTTTTTTCGCAATTTTTGTAATTATAGAGCAAGCACATATCACCTGGGATGACCGTGAATTTGGAGTATGCCGTTCTTTAGTCGATTTGCAACAACTTTTCTTATTTAACCGAAGCCCGCGAACCATTTTGTATGTGAGAAAAACTGCAAAACAATTTCTCGATTTGAATCTAACGATAGAACTACCTTAAGGTAGTTCTATCGTTTTATCGTTTTCTTAAGATTTTGTTGAAAATTTGAATACGTATTCTTTGATGTCATATATACGTGTGTAATAAATTTTGGAAGGTTTTACCACGTGGAAGTTGAGATATTTATTGGTAAAAATCACAATTTTCGGTAGTCTCTCGTAAGAGCGCGTGTTAAAAGTTGCATTTTCATCAATGAATATCTTGGCTTCTACGTGGTGAAGCCTTCTAAAACTTTGCACACATTTTTATGCAACGTCAAAAAAGATTTCTTGAGTTTTCCAAAAAAATCTTAAGAAAATTTTTTTCGCAATTTTTGTAATTATAGAGCAAGCACGTATCACCTGGGATGACCGTGAATTTGGAGTATGCTGTTCTTTAGTCGATTTGCAACAACTTTTCTTATTTAACCGAAGCCCGCGAACCATTTTGTATGTGAGAAAAGCTGCAAAACAATTTCTCGATTTGAATCTAACGATAGAACTACCTTAAGGTAGTTCTATCGTTTTATCGTTTTCTTAAGATTTTGTTGAAAATTTGAATACGTATTCTTTGATGTCATATATATGTGTGTAATAAATTTTGGAAGGTTTTACCACGTGGAAGTTGAGATATTTATCGGTAAAAATCACAATTTTCGGTAGTCTCTCGTAAGAGCGCGTGTTAAAAGTTGCATTTTCATCAATGAATATCTTGGCTTCCACGTGGTGAAGCCTTCTAAAACTTTGCACACATTTTTATGCAACATCAAAGAAGATTTCTTGAGTTTTCCAAAAAAATCTTAAGAAAATTTTTTTCGCAATTTTTGTAATTATAGAGCAAGCACATATCACCTAGGATGACCGTGAATTTGGAGTATGCTGTTCTTTAGTCGATTTGCAACAACTTTTCTTATTTAACCGAAGCCCGCGAACCATTTTGTATGTGAGAAAAGCTGCAAAACAATTTCTCGATTTGAATCTAACGATAGAACTACCTTAAAAACCAAAAAGCGAAGAATCATCTCGACAAAACGTCGGAATTTTTCGACGAGTGTTTTTCGCCCGTCATTTTGTTCCCTCGGGAGATACGCAGCATGTACACACGGGCAGTGGAGATGAGATTCGTCTCAAATGAGGTGTATTATACACACGCGTGTATTTTAGAGAAACGCCGCGGCAGTTTGTCGATATCGCGCGTACAGCGCCGAGATAGGAGCGAGTTTACGGGCGATTGGTCGGGGAATGAAAAAAGATATGCGTATAAGTATACCCTGTGTTGTATACGTACAGGCGATACGCATTCGCGGTCCTGGAGACGAGTCTCGCGGGCGAACGAGAGTCGACACTCTTTGGATGCTGGACGCGCGGAGAATCGGACGAGAGAGAGAGAGAGAGAATGATTGAGAGGGAATAAAAAACGAGTTGAGCGAGAGAAAAGTACGGCGGATCGCGGCGTTCCCTCTTTTTCTCGCGGCTCACCGCCGCACACGCTCTCCTGGACCGTACAATACGTGCAAAGTCGCTCTCGTGTGTGTGTTACCGTTAAGCCGACTTCCGCCTACCCACCTACCTACCTACCTACTTTCATCCTCGCGCGGACTCGCCGCTACATCTTCCGCCTCACCGCGGCGGCGTCTCCCTTTCCCCGCTCGCCCAATCCGTCTTACGAACGAAGAAAAACGACGAAATGAAGAGAAAGAAAAGATCGACGAACGCGCCTCCGCAGGTGAAAAAAAAAAAGTGGAACAAAACGAAATAAAGAAGGAAAAACAAGGTCACGAAGCTGTACACGCGGTGAAATGCCTTTTATTTTCGGTGGCCGATGATTTCGAAAGAATTTCGAGCACGTGCGGGATTGACCAACCACGCTCGTTCTCTTCCGACCCTCTGATGCGTTCTCCGATGCTGCATACACGCCGAGGATCGTTGTCCTCCTCTTCCGTCAGCTGATTCCGTCGATGGACCATTTTCAAAAACGCTCCAAGAGGATTTCGCGGGTTTCAAGGGCCGCGCCGGAGAATTTCTTTCGATCGCACACCCCATCGGGAAAGAAGAGAGCTTGGACGATGTATTTCCGTGCTGCCGCGAGGAAACTAGCGCGCGGTGTCACGAAATTACACGCGAGAGCAGCCGACGAAGACGACGACGACGACGACCCGACCGGAGGAGTAGGATACTTCCTTCGTGACACTTATAGACACCCCGTTGCACGCCAAGAGAGAGAGAGAGAGACCTCCGAGTCTCTCCATCTCTCTCGACGTCTCTTTTCTTTTTTTCATCATTTTTCTCCTTCGCGCTCGACCCAAGTGGGTTGCGAGCCGTCTCCTCGTGGTCCGCGTTCGCCCGTTCAGCACGGTATATACCCCCTGCGCGTTCAACGACCCCGCCGTGCTGGCTCTCGTCTCTCTCGTCTCCTCGTGTACTCTGCACGCATCCACGCACGTGACGACGACGACGAACGAGCGAGATGAGCCGAGGGAAAAAAGTCTCGCCAGTAGAGAGCGAGAGAGAGAGAGAGAGAGAGACAGCGAGAGATAAAAGAGTCGTATACGCGAGCTTCTCTCCTTTCTCGCTCGACGATTGTACGCGCATATACAAACATACGCACACCCGTTGTCCTTTTTATCCGAGCTGTGCACGGTCGGTGCGTGTGGCGAGATAATTGAAACAGCCAGACGCGCACCTGTGTCTATTTTTCCACGAACGCGGAGACTTTTTGTACCCTATTTTTGGGGCTTCGATATATCGAGCGTCTTGGCGCGGCGGTTTTCGTTCATCGATTCGAGAAGCCCGGCTGTATCAATAACCGAGGCCGAGGGGTGGGGGGGGGGGGGGGGGGCGAAATAAGCGAGAAAACGAAAAGACGCGACCAACGACGCGATAACCGCATCTGCGTTCGTCCGAGTCACGAAGGCCGAGCAAGTGCGCTTTTTCGTGCGATGTTGCGACGTTTTTCAAAAAATACATGGCTTTTTTCAATTCGCCAACGATAAAATCGAAAAAAATCGAAAAAGCGATGCCTCCCTCGGGATGTTTCGTTCCGAGAGTCAACTTTTCTTTTAAGGTAGTTCTATCGTTAGATTCAAATCGAGAAATTGTTTTGCAGTTTTTCTCACATACAAAATGGTTCGCGGGCTTCGGTTGAATAAGAAAAGTTGTTGCAAATCGACTAAAGAACAGCATACTCCAAATTCACGGTCATCCCAGGTGATATGTGCTTGCTCTATAATTACAAAAATTGCGAAAAAAATGTTCTTAAGATTTTTTTGGAAAACTCAAGAAATCTTCTTTGATGTTGCATAAAAATGTGTGCAAAGTTTTAGAAGGCTTCACCATGTAGAAGCCAAGATATTCATTGATGAAAATGCAACTTTTAACACGCGCTCTTACGAGAGACTACCGAAAATTGTGATTTTTACCGATAAATATCTCAACTTCCACGTGGTAAAACCTTCCAAAATTTATTACACACGTATATATGACATCAAAGAATACGTATTCAAATTTTCAACAAAATCTTAAGAAAACGATAAAACGATAGAACTACCTTAAGGTAGTTCTATCGTTAGATTCAAATCGAGAAATTGTTTTGCAGTTTTTCTCACATACAAAATGGTTCGCGGGCTTCGGTTAAATAAGAAAAGTTGTTGCAAATCGACTAAAGAACAGCATACTCCAAATTCACGGTCATCCCAGGTGATATGTGCTTGCTCTATAATTACAAAAATTGCGAAAAAAATGTTCTTAAGATTTTTTTGGAAAACTCAAGAAATCTTCTTTGATGTTGCATAAAAATGTGTGCAAAGTTTTAGAAGGCTTCACCACGTGGAAGCCAAGATATTCATTGATGAAAATGCAACTTTTAACACGCGCCCTTACGAGAGACTACCGAAAATTGTGATTTTTACCGATAAATATCTCAACTTCCACGTGGTAAAACCTTCCAAAATTGATTACACACGTATATATGACATCAAAGAATACGTATTCAAATTTTCAACAAAATCTTAAGAAAACGGTAAAACGATAGAACTACCTTAAATCGCGCCATCTAGCGTCCACTTGTGGGAATAGGAGAAACAAACTCTAACGATCAGTCCGACACGCGTTTTTCCCACAGTTTACCGAGGAAAAGCGCGTTGGCGTTGGCGGCAGCGCGAGCGTTTCAACTTTCTCTCCGTCCCTTGCTCTCTGAGAGCGTTCGCCCTCGGTGTTGTTGTAAAAAAAAACCCTTTGGTATTCACGCGTCGATGAGCGATTAGCGCGCGACGAAACACACGCCTGTACAGCACAAACACAGCCGGGGCTGTCCCCGTTGACGGCGATACCGTGATACGTACGGGCTGTTCCAGGCGTCGTTGAAAACAAAACAAAAATCCCGAGGGAATCCCACGGCGCGCGGTATTTTCGAAATTTCCGAAACTTTCATCTCCCGATGCTCCAAACGATAAAAAAAACACGAAAAAGATCGTTATAGAACCTCTCCGGATACCCTCTTTTTCCCCGGAAACCCAGCGACGATCTGGACATTTTTCGCGGTTGGCTCTGACCGAAAAGTAACGCCAAAGACTTTTTCGATCTCACGGAGATTTTTCGTACCACACCGAGAAAAATAGTTTGGTTCCATCAACCAAATAGCGTATAGTAGCACAATTTTCTCTTTGAAACTATCAAATTTTGGTGTATTTCAACAAGTACATTTGTTCGACTTGATAAAACAGTTATAATTGATTCGCCTTAGTTATTTCAAACAAATTCTTTTTTAAGTGTAAATTGCAAAGAAACATTTTATTAGATTCAAACAAAAGTGATGTTTCTATTCACAAGTCTTGCAAGTATCATCTACCGAACTACCTATTTCATTTAAATAAATGCTTTATTAGACTATGTAGTACTCCATTCATCAAGGATTTCGTTGTGTCAAAGAATTATTCATTTGTTTCAAATAAATCGTTTGGTAGGAGAAAAAACGCGTCATGGACAGTGTCACAGCGACACTTTCTCAATAACGACATAGCAACGCAGTATTAGTAACGACATAGCAAGACATAGCAATCGAAAAAGTGTCGTTAAATAGAATTTTATTCAAGTCAAGTAGGTCTCTTTTTTTATAAATGAATTGCGGTCGATGAAAACATTTATTTGGCGTAAAGAAACAGTTTCATTAAAAATCATTCAAACGTTTAGTATCGTCGAGATATCATGAATTTATTTGTCGGAAGCAAACAAATTATTTCACTGAAAGTCTAACAAAAGTTTGGTATGCCAAGATACAACCAAATCTTTTTTCTCAGTGCATTTTTTCGTTCAAGAGACGAGGCTGAAAAATCGGTCGGATCAGCCTGAAACGACCCGTATACGCGAGTGTACGTGCAAGCTCGGAGGCCACAGGGTCGCGGGTTCTGCATCGCACGTACACAAAAAACCGGAAACGCGGGAGTAGAGGCGCTAGAGTCGGGCGCGGAAGTCGTAACTTGCGAGAGAGGCGGGTCGCGGTAGAATTCGATCGATCGGCGATTCGTTCGCGTCGCTTTGTTTTATTTCCTCGGATTTCTTTTCAATTTTTACCCTCCCCGGAGTCGATGATGCCAGCCCTTGGAGCCGTCGTTATGCATCGCGTATCTTTCGCGCGCCGCGTACGCTCATTTGCGAGGGTAACATGTAAATATGTGCGCGATCCTCGGGGCCATTTCCGGCTCTTTGTCGATTCTCTAAACACCCTCTGACCCGGAATTAATTCCACTGTGACGGCGAAAAACGCCGGGCGAGTTTCCTCCGATATCTCCCCGCTGATGAAAAATTCATCGAGCCTCCGATCGAATTACAAACGTCCAGCCCCTGTTTTCGGGAGTTTACGTTCCCCCTCGCCCTCTCGCGGCGACAATCGCGGGTGCAAAGGTGACGATTGGTCGAACAACGAGGGACAAAGCTCTTTTTTATCCTTTTCCTCTCTCGCGTTTCGCACGACACACCCGTTACACGGGAGACGCAAGGACGTCTCGAGAGTCTCTAGGATTCTTTCGACGGAGCTTCTGCGAACAGGAGAGTCCGTTCGAGGCGAGATGCGAGGAGGGAAAAGAATAACGAAGAAAAGAATCAACGGACACGAAAACTCGTCTCGAGGCGCACTTGGCGCGTTTCTCGTGCTGGTAAAAGCCGATTCCGCGGAACAATCGGCGAGTACCGTTTCTCGTTTTCTATTGAAATTCGGTTGCTGAAAAACGCGCCGGAAACTTTGCTGGATTTTGATTCTCGAAGAAGAAAAAGCGGAGAGGAACGAAGGTGTATCTTCGTTTGTGTGTAAGCACGCGGAGGACGAGCCGCGCGCTTTTTCACCCCGCCGCGTCTCTCGAAGCGGCAAGTCCATCTTTGACCAAGAATCTTTCACCGTTCGACTCTCTCTCTCTCTCTCTGTATTTACAAAACCATCCGCGGACGGTGGCTTTTTCGTCGACGAGGCGCGCGAGAGAAAAACACCTGGTCTTCCATCCTGCACTGAGAAAAAAGATTTGGTTGTATCTTGGCATACCAAACTTTTGTTAGACTTTCAGTGAAATAATTTGTTTGCTTCCAACAAAT
This sequence comes from Heteropelma amictum, assembly GCA_959613375.1. Taxonomy (NCBI): domain Eukaryota; kingdom Metazoa; phylum Arthropoda; class Insecta; order Hymenoptera; family Ichneumonidae; genus Heteropelma; species Heteropelma amictum. The sequence continues at coordinate 14,099,531 of OY390726.1, read as the reverse complement.
AAATTCATTATATCTCGACGATACTAAACGTTTGAATGATTTTTAATGAAACTGTTTCTTTACGCCAAATAAATGTTTTCATCGACCGCAATTCATTTGTAAAAAAAGAGACCTACTTGACTTGAATAAAATTCTATTTAACGACACTTTTTGGATTGCTATGTCTCGCTATGTCGGTACTAATACCGCGTTGCTATGTCGTTATTGAGAAAGTGTCGCTATGACACTGTCTATGACGCGTTTTTTCTCCTACCAAGCGATTTATTTGAAACAAATGAATAATTCTTTGACACAACGAAATCCTTGATGAATGGAGTACTGCATAGTCTAATAAAGCATTTATTTAAATGAAATAGGTAGTTCGGTAGATGATACTTGCAAAACTTGTGGATAGAAATATCACTTTTGTTTGAATCTAATAAAATGTTTCTTTGCAATTTACACTTAAAAAAGAATTTGTTTGAAATAACTAAAGCGAATCAATTATAACTGTTTTATTAAGTCGAACAAATGTACTTGTTGAAATACACCAAAATTTGATAGTTTCAAAGAGAAAATTATGCTACTATACGCTATTTGGTTGATGGAACCAAACTATTTTTCTCGGTGTGACGTTCGATGTGAAAGTTGGCTGATGGTATCCTTCTCGAAGGATTCAAATTTGCCGGATTTTCGCCCTCTGCGATTCATCGAGCAACGAGAGGAAGCGAGAGGAGAGAAAACTTTGCTGGATTTTGATTCTCGAAGAAGAAAAACCGGAGAGGAACGAAGGTGTATCTTCGTTTGCGTATAAGCACGCGGAGGACGAGCCGCGCGCTTTTTCACCCCGCCGCGTCTCTCGAAGCGGCAAGTCCATCTTTGACGAAGAATCTTTCACCGTTCGACTCTCTCTCTCTCTCTCTGTATTTACAAAATCATCCGCGGACGGTGGCTTTTTCGTCGACGAGGCGCGCGAGAGAAAAACACCTGATCTTCCATCCTGACGTTCGATGTGAAAGTTGGCCGACGGCGTCCTTCTCGAAGGATTCAAATTTACCGGATTTTCGCCCTCTGCGATTCGTCGAGCAACGAGAGGAAGCGAGAGGAAAGTCGCGACGGAAATGTTCATTTTTTCGTTGTTTTCTCAGACATCTTTTCGAGAACAAACCCGCGCCCTTGATATCGAACGATTCTGCACCGGTGCATTCCGTCGCTGTATCCTAATTGCGCTCCCTCTCGCGTTCCCGTTGCTCGTTCTCGCTCTTTACAACTTCCCTCTCCGTCTCCGCGGCTAGAAAATCCGCGTGGAGGCTGCGGTGAAGCGAGACGGGATTGCGGAACAGGGTCGTGAGAGAACGGTGGCGACCACCGCGAGGAGGGCCTCTGAACCAGAGAGAGAGAGAGAGAGAGAGAGAGAGAGAGAGAGGCGACCGGGAGCGCGAGAGATAAAAAGCCAAAGACGAAGAGAGAGAGAGAGAGAGAGAGAGAGAGAGAGAGAGAGAGAGACGACCGGGAGCGCGAGAGATAAAAAGCCAGTTACGAAAAGAGAGAAGGCGCGAGATGCAGGGAGAGGCTCTAGGCGGCGGAGCGAGTAGCAGGGAAGGCAAGACGTTTGCGTTCTTGGACTTGGTCGTCTTCGCGTCTTACGGTCGTCATCGTGAGCTCCTTACAGTGCATTGCCTCCGAGATATTCTCTCCCTGCTAGCTTCCTCCCGATCCGTCTCTCTCCCTCTCTCTCTCTCTCTTCCCATCCTGCGCATCTTCTCGCTATCCGAGAGATAAATTCCAAACTCGCGCGATTGACGGATTAATCTTACTTTTTCATCGCACGCGTTCGCGCGGGGATTCTCCGATTTTCCGAAGAGCGGAGAGACGCGGAGGCGCGTTCGGAAGCGTATACGGCGATGAAAAAAAAGAAATATCGAAACGCGGAGACGGAGCAGAAGAGCAGGGAGGACGAAAAGAAACGTGAATGACGAGGAGAAAACGGGGGAAACGAGGGAGGAAAGAGAAACGACGTACGCCGCTCTACTCCTCTCCGCCTTTTCCATCGCCGTCTTTGTCCCGCGGGAGGCGCGTACGGCACGTTCGAACGCGTCCGAGTGCACCCCGCGAGCAGGCTTAAGGAGGTTCGCGCGACTCGAACGCCGACCGGAAACCACCACCCTCGGAATTATTGTTTATCCGCCAACGGTCCAACGGTTATCGAGAGACAAAGATTCATGGGAGTTTCGCAACGCGGTATGACGAAAAAAAAAAAAAAAACAGCAAAGATCGGCTCTTTTTTCTCCAAGTTAATCACCGATCCTTCGATCCTCTCTTTACCTTCGTCCTGGAAAATATCGATCGTCTCAAATTTCCGACAGTCATCGAATAATCCGAACACAATCACGGACGATATTTTCATCATAAAAATAATCAATTTTGAGTGTATTTTTGACAGTAAAGCACGCTTAAGGATGTTCGCGCGACTCGAACGCCGACCGGAAACCACCACCCTCGGAATTATTATTTATCCGCCAGCGGTCCAACGGTTATCGAGAGACAAAGATTCATGGGAGTTTCGCAACGCGGTATGACGAAAAAAAAAAAAAAACAGCAAAGATCGGCTCTTTTTTCTCCAAGTTAATCACCGATCCTTCGATCCTCTCTTTACCTTCGTCCTGGAAAATATCGATCGTCTCAAATTTCCGACAGTCATCGAATAATCCGAACACAATCACGGGCGATATTTTCATCATAAAAATAATCAATTTTGAACGTATTTTCGACAGTAAAGCACGCTTAAGGAGGTTCGCGCGACTCGAACGCAGACCGGAAACCACCACCCTCGGAATTATTATTTATCCGCCAACGGTCCAACGGTTATCGAGAGACAAAGATTCATCAGAGTTTCGCAACGCGGTATGACGAAAAAAAAAAAAAAAACAGCAAAGATCGGCTCTTTTTTCTCCAAGTTAATCACCGATCCTTCGATCCTCTTTTTACCTTCGTCCTGGAAAATATCGATCGTCTCAAATTTCCGACAGTCATCGAATAATCCGAACACAATCACGGGCGATATTTTCATCATAAAAATAATCAATTTTGAGTGTATTTTTGACAGTAAAGCACGCTTAAGGATGTTCGCGCGACTCGAACGCCGACCGGAAACCACCACCCTCGGAATTATTATTTATCCGCCAACGGTCCAACGGTTATCGAGAGACAAAGATTCATCAGAGTTTCGCAACGCGATATGACGAAAAAAAAAAAAAAAACAGCAAAGATCGGCTCTTTTTTCTCCAAGTTAATCACCGATCCTTCGATCCTCTTTTTACCTTCGTCCTGGAAAATTTCGATCGTCTCAAATTTCCGACAATCGTCGAATAATCCGAACACAATCACGGGCGATATTTTCATCATAAAAATAATCAATTTTGAATGTATTTTTGACAATAAAGAGAGCAAAGAATCCAGTTGTTTCATTCAGTAACAAGTTGAACCTCCTTAATGGACGGAGAGAGAGAGACGCGGTGTTTTACCATCGTTTTACTGTTGAGGTAAACGCGACGAGGAGAGCAGGATGGTTCGTTGCCAAAGTCGGAGTGAGAAAAAGAGAGAGAGAGAGAGAGGGGGGGGGGTGAAGATGATGCTGCGGGTTCGCGTCCTCCTTTATTTTCTCCTTTCCTCTCTCTCTCTCGCTGTTTTACTTCGCCTTGGCTGTACTCTCCGTTCCGAACGGTGAAAGTCTCGTCGACTGTACACCGACCCGTGTCCGAGGGTAACGGTATTATCGCTATCGTCGTTTCCCCTCCAGGCTCTCGCCCTTACGATTTTCGAAGCGTTATTCTCGTCTTCCTCTCTCTCTCTCTCTCTCTCTCTGTCTCTCTTTGGCGGTATTTTATTAATTTGCTCGTCACCCGAGGATACACCCGAGGCGGAATGACCGAAATGCCCTTTTTCTCAAAGCTACGGATGCAAAATTTTCGATAAAATTTTTTCGATAAAACCGAGAGGTTTTTCGGGTTTCGCGATGATTTTCCAGTGTAACGGAATCCTGAAACGGGAGGGAAAAGTCGGAGGGTTCGTCGTTGAGTTTTGTTTTTTTTTTCCTTCGGAAAAACTTTGACACTCGAGCGACGAGAGCGTTCTATGGAGGATCTAGAAACTGGTGGGTGTGTTTATCACGCTCGTCTCGTCTCTCTCGCTCTCTCGTCGCGCTTCGCTTTTTCTCTCTTCCATCCGCAGCTGATCGCTCGTTATTGCGCGTTCTCTTTCCTTTTTTTTTCTCTCTCCTCTCGCTCTCTCTCTCTCTCTGTCTCTCTTTGGCGGTATTTTATTAATTTGCTCGTCACCCGAGGATACACCCGAGGCGGAATGACCGAAATGCCCTTTTTCTCAAAGCTACGGATGCAAAATTTTCGATAAAATTTTTTCGATAAAACCGAGAGGTTTTTCGGGTATCGCGATGATTTTCCAGTGTAAAGGGATCCTGAAACGGGAGGGAAAAGTCGGAGGGTTCGTCGTTGAGTTTTGTTTTTTTTTTCCTTCGGAAAAACTTTGACACTCGAGCGACGAGAGCGTTCTATGGAGGATCTAGAAACTGGTGGGTGTGTTTATCACGCTCGTCTCGTCTCTCTCGCTCTCTCGTCGCGCTTCGCTTTTTCTCTCTTCCATCCGCAGCTGATCGCTCGTTATTGCGCGTTCTCTTTCCTTTTTTTTTCTCTCTCCTCTCGCTCTCTCTCTCTCTCTGTCTCTCTTTGGCGGTATTTTATTAATTTGCTCGTCACCCGAGGATACACCCGAGGCGGAATGACCGAAATGCCCTTTTTCTCAAAGCTACGGATGCAAAATTTTCGATAAAATTTTTTCGATAAAACCGAGAGGTTTTTCGGGTATCGCGATGATTTTCCAGTGTAAAGGGATCCTGAAACGGGAGGGAAAAGTCGGAGGGTTCGTCGTTGAGTTTTGTTTTTTTTTTCCTTCGGAAAAACTTTGACACTCGAGCGACGAGAGCGTTCTATGGAGGATCTAGAAACTGGTGGGTGTGTTTATCACGCTCGTCTCGTCTCTCTCGCTCTCTCGTCGCGCTTCGCTTTTTCTCTCTTCCATCCGCAGCTGATCGCTCGTTATTGCGCGTTCTCTTGCGTCCTCTCGCTCTCTCTCTCTCTCTCTCTGTCTCATTGCCGCCCTCGACGTGGCTCGTGAGAAACCAAATATAGGCAAGAAGGGGAGTTTCGAAAGAGTTGTCTCTCGTATGGTGCTGCGCGAGGTGATTTCTCGGACGTGGGTGGAGACTCGCGTTTCGTGAAATTGACCGGTCAAAAGAGAGCCCTCGTCACTCGGGAGAAGGAAAATTGGGCAAATTTACGTCGAGCCTCGAGTTGAATCATCGACTCCGTCGCGCATCGTTGCGATTATGGTTGTTGCATCGTTGCCCCTCGCTCACTCGATGTTTAAAACAGGGTCGTAAAGGATTTATTCACCGACGAGAAAACACACGTTGTTCAGAGGCTGGAAACGTCGATTCGTAAGCCCAACTTGAATATTGGGGTTTCGAATCGAAATAAACAATGAAAAATCGCGATGGAAGAAGCACGCACTCGCTAGGTGCACGTAAAAGCGGAGTATTTTAAACGGAAAACCTCGCGAACTTCCTTCTGTGGAAGTCTACCGGCGCCATCTGGCGAATTATTCAATCACCGAGACGGGACGGGTAGCGCCATCTGTGGTGAAAAATAAATCTCGCAAGTTTCCGGTGTTTCGTCATTTTCGCCGCGAGATGGCGGGAGGTCCCTGTCGGCGGCGTCGGTTCGGTTAAGGCGTTTCGGTACTACTTATCTGGTAGCAAGATCTACAGAAAATCCCATTGTATTTCTGCAGGATTGCAACTGTTGCTCGCCAAATTTTCTTTTATAAGTGGCGTTCGATGCTACGGTTGGCCAACCTACTACTAGAATATGCGCATGCGCATGCACTTCCCAGCGCATCCAGACGGAAGTCGTCATGTGTAATTTTCATGCAAAGGCTCGTGTTTTGTCCTGTATCTCATCAACCAGATGGAAAAACCTCTTCAAATTTGTAGACAATCATTATACAGATGTAATTCAGATCTGACATAAATTTTATGCGAATGGTAATATTTTAAAAGAATTTACAGCCCAAACGAATATTTCGCCCATTTACTTCCGAGTATAAGCCGAATTTTTGAAAATTATTTACAAAAAAACGACGTGGTGGATCAACTTGAAATTTGAACCGTCTACATTTTGTATACTCGCCATTTACGAAAAAAAAAATCGAGTTCATGGTAATATTTTCAAAAGTACTACCGAAACTCCTTAATGCGTTTCGGTACTACTTATCTGGTAGCAAGATCTACAGAAAATCCCATTGTATTTCTGCAGGATTGCAACTGTTGCTCGCCAAATTTTCTTTTATAAGTGGCGTTCGATGCTACGGTTGGCCAACCTACTACTAGAAATGCCCATGCGCATGCACTTCCCATCGCATCCAGATGGAAGTCGTCATGTGTAATTTTCATGCAAAGGCTTGTGTTTTGTCCTGTATCTCATCAACCAGATGGAAAAACCTCTTGAAATTTGTAGACAATCATTATACAGATGTAATTCAGATCTGACATAAATTTTATGCGAATGGTAATATTTTAAAAGAATTTACAGCCCAAACGAATATTTCGCCCATTTACTTCCGAGTATAAGCCGAATTTTTGAAAATTATTTACAAAAAAACGACGTGGTGGATCAACTTGAAATTTGAACCGTCTACATTTTGTATACTCGCCATTTACGAAAAAAAAATCGAGTTCATGGTAATATTTTCAAAAGTACTACCGAAACTCCTTAAGGCGTTTCGGTACTACTTATCTGGTAGCAAGATCTACAGAAAATCCCATTGTATTTCTGCAGGATTGCAACTGTTGCTCGCCAAATTTTCTTTTATAAGTGGCGTTCAATGCTACGGTTGGCCAACCTACTACTAGAATATGCGCATGCGCATGCACTTCCCAGCGCATCCAGACGGAAGTCGTCATGTGTAATTTTCATGCAAAGGCTCGTGTTTTGTCCTGTATCTCATCAACCAGATGGAAAAACCTCTTCAAATTTGTAGACAATCATTATACAGATGTAATTCAGATCTGACATAAATTTTATGCAGATGGTAATATTTTAAAAGAATTTACAGCCCAAACGAATATTTCGCCCATTTACTTCCGAGTACAAGTCGAATTTTTGAAAATTATTTACAAAAAAACGACGTGGTGGATCAACTTGAAATTTGAACCGTCTACATTTTGTATACTCGCCATTTACGAAAAAAAAATCGAGTTCATGGTAATATTTTCAAAAGTACTACCGAAACTCCTTAAGGCGTTTCGGTACTACTTATCTGGTAGCAAGATCTACAGAAAATCCCATTGTATTTCTGCAGGATTGCAACTGTTGCTCGCCAAATTTTCTTTTATAAGTGGCGTTCAATGCTACGGTTGGCCAACCTACTACTAGAAATGCGCATGCGCATGCACTTCCCATCGCATCCAGATGGAAGTCGTCATGTGTAATTTTCATGCAAAGGCTCGTGTTTTGTCCTGTATCTCATCAACCAGATGGAAAAACCTCTTCAAATTTGTAGACAATCATTATACAGATGTAATTCAGATCTGACATAAATTTTATGCGAATGGTAATATTTTAAAAGAATTTACAGCCCAAACGAATATTTCGCCCATTTACTTCCGAGTATAAGCCGAATTTTTGAAAATTATTTACAAAAAAACGACGTGGTGGATCAACTTGAAATTTGAACCGTCTACATTTTGTATACTCGCCATTTACGAAAAAAAAAATCGAGTTCATGGTAATATTTTCAAAAGTACTACCGAAACTCCTTAATACGCAGTGCGCGAGAGAAATTTGTTATCGAGGAAAGAATTAATAATGCTCGAGTAGATTCGCGTTACGTGCGCTGGTACGGGACGCAATTTGCTCCAATCGCACCGCGACACACCAAAGCGCGACGATCATCCTTTCGTTCCCTCTCCCTCGTTGCTTTTCACAGCTCGCATCGCAATCGCGTCGCTCTCCGAAAGCGGTCAGCTTGGAAAAAAGGATGAAAAAGAGGAAATAATCAAAAAAAAAAACAAAAGAAACGTGATTTATCGTCGCAGTACGAGCCTCGCAATCTCGCTCGTGTCGATCTTTGAGCGATCGCCGGCACGCGCCATGAGATGGCGCGTCGTAACGCCATTGGCCGCGTCGTGCGCCCTCTACACTCGCGGAAGCCGCGTCGTATTCGCGGCTGAGATGCATAAATTTTCGTTTTTTTGTTCGTAACGTGTGGCCGAGAGGAACGACGTGTGTTTGTATATCTCGTAACGTGTATAATATGTAACGACGTGTCACGGGGAGGGCAGCGGAAAATCGACGAATTAGCGAATGAAAATCGAATGCATACTAAAGCCGCGAGTGCGAAAGAGGAGCGAGTTTTATCGAGAAAATCCGTGATTATTTGCGCGTGTTTCGCCTCGCGCGAATTATGGGAAACCCGAGGATGCTGCGGTGGACCACGATCTTTGTGACACTGTCGAGTGTTTTCCTCGTCACCGACTCGTCGACGTACGATCCCGCCGGCGATCTCGCCGTCTCCGAGGGCGACACCAAGATTCCCGTTGCGTGGCGGTTTCGCCGGGAAATTTCGATGCCAGCGGCGAGAATCAAGAGAAACAACGAGCTCGTCGGCGCCAACGAAATTTCGCAGCCCGAGGACGACAGAATCTCCATCGAAGACCCAAAGTGCAGAGACGATCTGAGACGCCTGTGCGGCGATCCGAGCAGCAGCGACGATCTCTTCGTTCTCAAGTGTGTTCAAACTTTTAAGGTGGATATTTCGTCTTTCTTTTTCCCCGCCGCTTGTTTTCACACCCCGCGAAATGACACCCGTCGCAAATTTCAATATTTCGCGAAACTTTTATCGTTCCCGTTCTTTTCGTCGCCGTGGCGAAAGTCCCTCTTCTCGGCGACTTTTAAAAGAAAAAAAAAATTTTGAAAATCTCGAGCGACTCGTCAAAATCGATCTTTTGCGTTGTTTCTCAATCGACGGTTCGATAGAAAGTAGCAAAGAGCCGAATAAAAACATATCTTGTCTTCCAGCCAAAGGAGATGATGGCGGTAGAGAAAGATTGCCAGCACGCGATATGGAAGCACATACTGGACATGACGAGCAACCAAAACATAAACAAATTGGCGACAAACGCGTGCGGCAAGGAGCTTGACGAATTGCGCTGCTCGCCGGACAACGACGAGCCCGGCAGCTACTTGACGTGTCTGATAAGGCGGCGCGACGCCGTCAAGAAGCCGCGCTGCGCCTCTCTGATACAGCAGCTCAAGTGGGTGGCGATCAGCGAGTTTGCCGTCGTCACGCCCATCGTGGCCAACTGTCAGAACGACATCGACAGACTAAAGTGCGGCAGAATCGAATTCAGGAGGGATCAGGCGCAGGGGCAAATGTTGAATTGTCTGCAGAGCCACGTTGACGAGCTGGAGGAGCGATGCAAAAACGGGATATTCAAGATGTCGGAGATTCAGAGCGACAACGTCAAGCTCGATCGACAATTGTACGTCGCGTGCACGCAGGATCTCGTGAAATTTTGCCAGAACGTGAGATCGGGCACGGGACAGGTGTACAAGTGTCTGATGCAGCGGAAGAACGATCACGCGATGACGAAGCAGTGCCACGATCAACTGACGAAACGCGAGAAGCTCATCGCCTCGGACTACCGGGTGAGCAGAGGCCTCGCGAGAGCCTGCAGAGAGGACATAAAAATCAATCACTGCCGAAAATCCGTCTCCGAGGACAAGGAGATACGTCTCGCGCAGATTCTACTGTGCCTGGAGACGGTCGTGAGAAACGGAAGTAAAATCGACCCAGAGTGCCGGTCGGAGATGGACGACCACCGCAAGATCCTCATGGAGGACTACAGACTCTCGCCCGAGATCGTAAACGGCTGCGCCAATGACATATCGACCTTCTGCCGGGGTCTCGAGGTCGGCGGGGTCACCATACACTGCCTCATGGAGCACGCGAGGGCGAGGAAAAAAAAGTCGCGAGTCACCGCGGAATGCCAGAGAGCGGTGAGTCTCGCTCGAGATACGTGATCAGAATTCAAGATCGAGAATTCGAGAATGTTCGATGGAGAATTTTTGTTTGCGCTCTTTGCTGCAGCTCGAAACGTTGATTGAGGAAACCGACGCTGGTGAGGATTGGCGCATCGATCCGGTTCTGAGGGAAGCCTGCCGACCGGTCGTCGACGTCGCCTGTCGAGATGTGAGAATCATCGTCGTCGTCGTCGTCGTCCTCTCGATCTCGCCGCAGAGTGCACGACTACGTTAATTCGCTTTTTGTTCGATCGCAGGTGCCGGGTGGCGACGCCAGAGTCATCTATTGCCTCATGGACAAACTCGGTACTGACAAAATGACGGAGGCTTGCGAGGCGGCGATAATACAGATTCAGTATTTCGTCGTTCGGGATTACAAACTCGATCCGCAGCTGTATCGAGCTTGCAGATCGGACGCTGTTCAGTATTGTCACGCGAAAAACGCGTGGCACGACGACGGCACGCGGATGGACCCGGAAACCGGACCCCTCGTGCTCCCCTGTCTCTACAGATACGCCTCTCAGCCGCGCAAAAACGTCACTCTGCGCGGCGAGTGTCTCGACGAGATTCGTCGCGTCATGAGGCAGCGAGCCATCAGCGTCGATCTCCAGCCGGAAGTCGAGGACGTTTGCCTCAACGAGCTGGCGACCTTTTGCTACGACAAGCCTCAAAAAGGAGAGGAAATTTTGTGCCTTCAGGACAATTTGGAACAGTCGGTATCTGTATATACATATATATATAGGATAAATCCTTTTTTAATCGATTTAAAGGAAAATATGATTAACGACCATGTTTTTTTTTCCTCCCAGACTGAGCAACGACTGCAAGCAGGCGGTGAGCAACTTGACGGCCGAACAGGCCGAGAAGATCGAGCGCAATCCGGTGCTGATGGCGGCGTGCGAGAGAGTGATCGAGCGCCACTGCGGCGAGGTCTCGAAATTCCGGAAGGACGAGGGTGACACGATGGATTGTTTGATCGAGCATAAAAATGATTTTGATTCAAACTCGGACTACAAGTGCAAAGCGGCGGTCGAACATTTTCAATTGATATCTCTCAAGAGTTACCACTTTACGTACAAGTTCAAGGAAGCCTGCCGACCGCTCGTCATGCGCCATTGCCATCAGTAAGAAACGGTCGATTCAACCAAAAAACAGACGAGCATCTCGTAAAGACAATTTCAAACGAAACAAATTTCGATTGCACTTTTTTTTTATTTCACCATCATTTTGTTTCAACGATCGAGTTGGATGTTCGTTTTCAAGCGCTTTTCATCGCGAATTCAAAGGGAAATTCGTAAATGAAGTATTTCCTCGAGGGGAGATGAAAAAACAGAGTGCTCGACGCTCGGTTGTGTTGCAGATCAACGACCAAGGTCTCCGTAATCGAGTGTCTCAGCGGAATCGTCCAGGAGGACGTGATGAACGACCGACAGCCGAGAATACCGAAAGACTGCAGACAACAATTGAGAATGCAATTGTATCAGCAGCGCGAGAACGTTCGTTTCGACCCCGTGTTGCAAAAGGCGTGCTCCGCCGACATAAAGCAGCTCTGCTACCACGTCGACCCTGGAAACTCGCAGGTCTACGAGTGTCTGGCTTCGCAAAAGGCCAAATTGTCGGACGATTGTCATCGGCAGCTGTTCAAAATTCGTCGTCAAGACTTTCAGGACAGCTCGAGTGACTTTTTACTCTTGAATTCCTGTCGCTCGATGATACGTCAATTCTGTTACGAGTCCGATCAGTCGCAGGCCCTCGATTGTCTCAAGAATCACAAGGACGAACCGACCTTCGAGGAAAAGTGCAAGAACATCGTCGTACGAAGGATGATCGAGCAAAATACGGATTACAGATTCAACACGGCGCTGCAATCGGCGTGTTCTCGCGACATTGCCAATCACTGCAGCGACGTAAGAAATTTCGTTTCTTTTTCCATCGATATTTCACTTATCAGAGTGTTTTTTTTTTTTAACCATGACGTATCTGCGTTATTCTTCGATGTTTTCGGTGCCGCAGGTCTTGAAGAACGAACCAAAGGACAAAGAACTCGAGGGCAAGGTTATCACCTGTCTGAAGATACAATTTCGTCTGTGGAAGTTGACGAGCAAGTGCGAGGCGCAGATGGCACACATACTGCGACAGACTGCTCTGAATTATCATCTGGACCCTCTGCTTTCGACGCTTTGCGCACACGAGGTCATTATATATATACTAGAGAACTCGCGTTTCTGAAAAAATGGCGAAAAATCAGTGGGAATTTTTTCCTTCAAATTTCGTCTTTTTTCCCTCGCTCGTACAGATCGTGACAATTTGCCGCGCCGACGAGAAGGATCCCAGCGCGGTCGAGGAGTGTCTCAAGACCGAATTCAACGCTGGCAATCCGGAAATGAGAGAGGAGTGTCGCGTGCAAGTGGCCGATCTCATCGAGGAATCCCGAGCCGATATAAACGTCGATCCTTTGCTTCACAAGGCCTGCGCCGTCGATCTCAAGAAATTTTGCAGCGCCGTGCCGCAGGGAAACGGAAGACGTGAGTGGATCCCCCCTTAATCGCGAATTTCGCGAGCTCCGAGTTGGCTGCCGAAAAACCTGTAAATCGACGTTTTTTTTTCCTTCGAATTTCAGAGATATCGTGCCTGCAAAATGTACCGAACGACAAAATATCGCTCCAACCGGATTGTTACAAAATGCTGACGACGAGAATCGAAATGTTCAAAAATGCTGCCAAAGTGAGTTACAGCCTCGCTGTGTAATGATTATTTTTATGAAAAGAAGAGAAAAATAATGAATGCCTGCTCGTTTCAGTTGGTCGGGCCGCCAAAAACGATGGGTGACCTTTACACCACGGTCAATCGTTCGCCAGAGAGAAGATACCTGCTCGTCATGCTAATGTCGCTGATTGGTATAATATTTATACTGGGTCTGTTTTGCGGGAGAGTAACGAGACGCACGAGGATGATGAAGGACAAGTGACGAACGAAACGAGCGAGGCCCGCGCGAATTTAAAGAGAGCCGAGGCTCAAGCAAAGTTGCGTTTTCCTCTCAAACCGGAGATGAGAAGACGCCGGAAACCGAGCGTTTTTCATTTTTTCAACACTTTTTATAATATTGTCGATCTTCCTGATCTTGCGAATAATCGATTCAACGTTCAGTCTCATTATTCAAAAAAAAAAAAGAGAAACAAAAGGATTCAAGTGCGCGAGGTCAAATGTCGAAAATTTTATCGCTTGACCGTTTGATCGAGGGAAAGAAAACAATGAGAAATTGGTGAGACCAATTTGCGGGAAAAAATTGAGCGACAAACGATTTGTGTAAATATTATGTACGTTATGTCTCCGGAGGGAGGAAGTGGGCGAGGTAAAACGAGTGAAGAGTAGCGATTAGGAGCGATTAAAGTGATTGAAAGCGGGGACGATCGCGCGTTACAGATTTTCTTCTCACGTTTCTTCTCCGGCAGCGATGATAAATCCGAGATTCACGCTGTCTCTCTCGTCCGATGAATCTCTATTTTTATCAAAGGCAATTTTCATCTCCACAACTCGAATAAAATTTCTCCATTACCGGGATTGTTTCAAATACGTAATTGGATTAAAAGATGAAAGAATTATTTTTACGCAGATTCGATGCAATTTGACGAAAAGCGAATTCGAAAGTTTTTTGAATCACCCGAGTGAGGAACTTCCGGGTAGCACAAAGTTGATCCAACACGATTGCCGAGCGATCTTCTTCCCCAGGGATTAACACCGACAATGTTTTTTTTTTTTTTTTCACGCGCAACAAAAGTTGCCCGGAAACTCGAGGCGTAAAAAGTAATTATCCGTTATCGTGACTCGCGAAAGTGTTAAATTTATTTCGCCCGTTTCCAATATTGAAATTGAAATAAAAAGAGAAACATTACGTACGACCATTGCTGTTTTACTGCGACGAAACATTGACTTTAACTCCCACGATCACCGCCAGGGGTCAAAGTGGCGCGACGATTGAATTCGTCTCGTCGTTTTTGACGTTTCGTGTCAAAACGTCTGGGAATTATCGGTGAGATTTTTCGATTTTTCAAACATTCGTCCTCGTCGATTCTCCCATCGCGAAGATGAGTCATGGAGGAAGTTTCAAAATTTTATGGTGCGTGAAAGGAAAAACATGGCGCGCGTAACGGCGTAACATGGATACAACGTCCAACCGAGAGAAAGTGTCCGAGCGAGAGGGAGGCCGGAACAAGGATAGGGCCTTCGCCAACACCCAATGTACGATCTCTGTGCACGTTGGAGCGAAGAAAAAAAGAAACCAAAAATAAAAAACACACACACAACGGTGCTAAATGGAGAACAATGGCCGAGCGTCTGGATGGATGTAGTTTGATCGGAGCTTTGTGGGAAAGATCGAAGCAAATGGAATGAAAAAACAAAACGGCACACGGTGACGGAAGGAAATGGAGAGAGAAAGATTATCGGCGATTCTAGGTGAAATAACGAATTTATCGGTCGGTGGATTACTTTTTAACGGAAAAATTCATCGACGAAAGCCACTGCGCCGCATGTTTGCCCGGAGAAAACACGCGAGATTACGAAATACGCGCGTTTAGACCGGTTCCTGACCGTCGAGTCTCTTTTTCCTCTCTCGATGAATCTTTCTGTTTTTTCTTTTCATTTTATACCCAATATCGCGTTAAATAACGCGCTTACACGCGGACGGTGACGTTGCTCGTTTATTTTCTCTTCATTATTCTATACTCAAGCAAGTCGACTCGCTTTCTCTCTCTCTCTCTCGCTCTGGGCAGTTCGCGGGAGATGCCAAGTTGGGCGCGTCGCGAGAGGCCGCAAGGGGGGAGTCGGAGGAGCGACATACGCGCGCGGCGCTGCCATTTTCGGCTTTCGCGCGAAGAGGCTTTCCGTGTGTCGCTTCGGGCCAATTTTTCCCCTTCTCCCTCGGCGTTTTTACTTCCATCTCCGTCTCGCGCGTTCGCGATGACTGCGAGAAAATAGTGAATGCGCGCCCGTGAGCCGTGAGGAGAATCCGGACGGAACGCCGCATCATCGGGAGCGAAAGAGAGAGAGAGAGAGAGAGTCGGCGAAGCAGCTACCGTTCGGCAAAGTGTGCGAGAGAGCGTCGCCGCGCGCGTTCGCTCGCTAGTTGAGGCTCGCCGCCGCAGTCGGCGCTGCGATCACGGTCGCTGAAATTTCATCGCGAGTTCAGTGTGTCCGCGGCGGTCCGCGGTAACGCAAAGGAGCACGGTAGAGTGACTGCTGCCTGTGCTCTCGCATTCCTCACGGAGAGAGAGACTCGACATATTTATTTCGTGACTTTTTTTTCGTTTTCAAATCTCTTCTTCCTTTACACGGCTTTTCCACGGTCTCCAGCGGGATTGATCGTTCCGGTGCGTCGATCAAACGTGGAAAAAGCTAACGAAAGAATCCTTTCAGCGTGACGCGAGAGTGTGCGACTGGTAAACGCGAGAGGGAGATTGTGAGAATCTCGTCGTTCCGCGTATGCGTGTGACAAGACCGAGAGAGTGAGAAGCGGAGGAGGAGGCCGCGACGCGGGAGAGAGAGAGAGAGAGAGCGCGCGCGCGCCCGTGTGCGACGAGACACACCGGAGGAGCGCGTGTACCAAACTGGCCGACGATACGTAAATCATTCTCGGTGTATCGCGCGCGTGGATGCATGCGTCGTGGTTTACGGGTGTTTGTGCGCGCTGGCACATTCGGCATCATACCGTCGTCGTATCGTCGACGGAAATTCGGCATCTCCGTCGGCAAGGGCCGTATCGTCACTAGCCGCGGCAGTTTTGTTATATTCGGCGGTGGTGAGGTGCAAAGAGGGTGGAGGGGAAGGGCGGCGGTGGTGGCGGCGGCGGTGGCGGCGGTGGAGGAGGAGGAGGCGCTCGTAGCGGCGGTGGAACAGACGGCGGCGATTTTAGCCCGTTCGTCCACGGTATTCGCGATTGGTCCCGAGTCACGACCAACGAATGTTTTAAATGGACGCATCGTCCATTATCACCCAAGTGTCGCGGGATGACGAGCTAGGCCACTTCAATAACGAGAAAGGTAAGGTTGGCTCGCGTTATTATTCACCCACGTTCGTCGTGTGTGTACAAAAACACACGTACTCCAGCAGCAGCGGACTCGTAAATAAATCTACGCGTGCATACGTCACGGAGATGAATATGCACGCGTGTGTAACCAACGTTTTTTCCTTCCTCTTCCTTCCTCTCCGCCCCCCCCCACCTTTCTCGTGTCGAAACCTTTGTTTTGTCATTCTTTGAAGCGCAAGGAGCACTCTCGAGGATTTCATCTTCTCTTTGCTTCTCCGAGGCTTTTACGGCGAGACTCAAATAGCGCGAGATTCTGAAATTACGGAGTCTGCACCGCTTTGCACCTGTTACGGACTCTCTTTCCTTTCTTTTTGTCTCCCGTTTTTTTTTTCCCTTTTTCATCTATGCTTTGAGGTCCGCGCCTCGCCTAGCTCGCGTTTTTCCCCTTCTCTCGCCGTCCGTCCGTCCACCGTCCACTCTTCTCCGTCTTTCCTTCTTTCGTCGTTCCTCGCTTCGCAAAGTATTTCACGATGTTCTCTCTTTCGCACTTTCCGTGGAACAAGCCGCAGCGATCTGCAGCGCTCTCTCCTCGTCTCTCCCCCCTTCTCCTCTGTCTCTGCCTCTTGCCACTCTCGTACCGTTCGTAGTAACTTCGGGCGCTCTCCGTTCAAGCTTTCGCGTTCTCTCTGCTTATGGCCTCGCCTTCTCGGCTTTACCTTCGTCCCCTCCCCTCCCCTCCTTCCCTCCCTCCCTCTCTCTCTCTCTCGCTTGTTTTTCTTCCTTTTTATTACAAAGTAATTTTTCTCTCGTCAGCGTGTTTTGTTTTGTTTACACTCCACGTACGAGTGTATCGTTAATGTTCCTTCAAAAGACACGTACTCCCCCGAGGCGTGCGTTATCAATGGAAAAAGTATTTCACGTATTTCATGGAAATTTGAGCAACAACCGATAAACCACCGCGCCGCTGTCCTAATTTCATCGAGGCAGGCGTGAAAACACGCGTGTGCTGCTCAGCCGTGGAATTTCCGTAAAGAGGCTGAAAAACATTGTCGAACAACGAACGACGTCGATAATTGTCGCCTTTGTCGCCTCGAAAAATCATTTCGAAATACCACTCGTCGTTGCTTTTTTCCATCAATTTACACGCGCACGGTCGACGGCTCGTTTCCTCTCTTTCCCCCCCCCCCCCCGACTTTGACAAACTTTCGAAAACTTTTGGAAAAAAATAGCAACAATAACGACGACCGCAAATAAATATCGTCCTTTTCATCAAAAACCACAAAGAGGCGAGTCGAGTTTAAAATTCCTCGAGGAATCCAACCGAGTGCGGGAAAATCGATCGATCCTTCGAACGAAACGATCGCGCTTTTTCCGTATCGGAGAAAAAAAAAAAAGGACGTTGCATTCCGCGAGAATGCCCCCCCCCCCCCTACCCTCTTCCACTATCGTTCCAGCATCGATCCATCAATTTTTCCCCCTACGGTGAAAAAAGAAAAACAAAAAAAAGCAGGAAGGTCGAGAAAAGCCACAGCCGCGTGTCGTACGATTTTCGTTCCGCTCCGTTTGGCTGGTCGTGGAGGACAAAAATTGTTTTCGCTCGTTGCGCGAGCGACCAACGATCGTAAAAAAGACCTTTTGCCCGCTCTCCTCGTACTCGTCTCTCAATTCGTCAATCCCGATATCCCACGTGTGTATCAATGCTGATGTTGTTTCGTTGAAAAAAAATGAAAAAAAAAATGAAAAAAAAATGAATAAACGAAAATTGTCAACAGCGCAATTACCGAGGGAAAATGAGGCTACGAGCAACGGTCCGACCGGTGGGAAAAAGCCGAGAGGACGGGGTCTTTTGCGCTCCCTTTTGTGCTGCCTCGGACGGGGGAGAGGCGGAAGTTCAAAGAGTTCGAAGGCCAGCTCGTTACAGGGCGACGGTCGTGGCTCACCTCCCCCCGGCGCTGGATCACCGAGATTCCTCTTGCCACCTGTGCGACATCAGGATATGCACAAAAAGTGTATGGTCATAGATCTCGATGAGACCCTCGTCCACAGCTCGTTCAAGCCCATCAACAACGCCGATTTCGTCGTGCCGGTCGAGATCGACGGTACGGTACACCAGGTTTACGTTTTAAAGAGGCCTTACGTCGACGAGTTCTTGCAGAGAATGGGAGAACTGTACGAGTGCGTGCTCTTCACCGCCAGTTTGGCCAAGGTGAGATTCGACTCCTCCCCCCCTCTCTCCGAAAAATCATAAAAATTTCATACTTTATTTATCCCACCATCGTTCGTCATTGCTCCGTCGGTAAATGCAACTTTTATTCAAAAGCGAATTTCTCGTTTGCAGTACGCGGATCCCGTGGCGGACCTGCTGGACAAATGGGGAGTGTTCAGAGCGCGATTGTTTCGAGAATCGTGCGTGTTTCATCGTGGCAATTACGTCAAGGACTTGAACAAACTCGGAAGGGATCTTCAGCAGATAATAATAGTCGACAATAGCCCGGCGAGTTACATCTTTCATCCGGACAACGCGGTGAGTTTTTTCACGCAGCATCCAGCCTCCGTGCGTGGAGATTTATCGATTGGCACGATGGAAACATTGTACATGCGTGAAAAGAAGCAGAAAAAAAAAAGAAAAAGCGACCGACTCGGCAAAGACGAAATACAAAACGCGCGAGTCATTCGATTCGGCGGACGCGTTGAGAACATATACGATCGACGAGCTCTCGACCTTCGCCTTGAACGAACGTACATCTCGCTCTCGGAGGGAGAGGGAACCGAACATTAATCTCTCGTACACGTGACAAAGCTGTATACATTTGTTTTTTTTTTGCACCGTCTCGTACGTCCATAATTTTTCGTTTCCTCTCGCGAGAGACGCGATAAACCGACGAAACGCATATTTTCCAACGCTGCTTCGACTCCCGCCTGGGAATCTTAGAGAACGAAACGAGTCGCGGTTTGAGAGCGATTTTTTTCCACACGATTTTGCATTCGATCGTGCTGTAATTACGGTGAAATTCGGGCGAAAAATCTCGCTCCGAGATTGGAAGAGGCTGGATGGAAATTTCGTTATTTTTTTTTATTCAAGGATTTATAGATTTTGCCGCACTCGCGAAAGCACGGTTTTTCTCGATGAAATTTTCGTTCAACGATTCTCCACGTTTTTTCGCAGGTTCCAGTCGCATCGTGGTTCGACGATATGACGGATTCCGAGCTTCTGGATCTCATACCGTTTTTCGAGAGGCTCAACAGCGTCGAGAACATATACACGGTTATGTGCAACAGCAATCTTTCGTTCAATCAAGCACCGGGGAGCGTGCAAAACAGCCCGAGCCCGGGTGGAGGCTCGATGGGAGCCTCCTAGCCCGGACGAAATTCTGGCCTAACGGTCAGCCTTGACGCCTCCCGTTGTCTCCTGAGGAGGAGCCTGATTAGCCTCCTGCGCGTAGCTCGATTATCGTGCCGCGACAAAAGACCCCTCGCCACGGCGAGTTAAAACGCGACGAACGAACGAAAAAGGACGAATTAATATTGACGGAACAAAAAAAAACAAGGAGAAACGGAAAAAAAACGCGAGAGAAAACCAAGGGGGAGAGAAGAGGAGAGGAAAGCTGCCCGTTGGTCCAGCGGGCAAGCTTCCGAGCTTCGGGATCCGAGCCGGAGCCTGAACGACGTTGGACGGCGTTCATTTCCAAAAAAAAAAACGAAACAAAAATGAAAAATGAAATTTTCAAAGATACGAAGGAATCTCGCGCGAACACCGAGAGGAGCGTCGAGTACAGTGTCGGAGATGCTGGAGAGGCTCTGAGATGAACAGAGACGCGCGGTACGAAGCTTTCCAGAGTCAAAATCAAAACGCGTTATTTTCCATCTTTCTTACTTCCTTTTCTGGTTTTTCCTCCCATATCGCGCGTATATGACTCTCGCTCGTGCCGTTCCTCTCCGCTGACGTTCGAGATAACGAAAGCGAGATTTCTCGGAGATCGCTCGCTGCGAAAATCCATCGAGGTCGAATGAAGGGACGAAAAATTGGAGGAAAAAAAAAAGAGCGAACGAAGAAACGAGCTCGGAGCGTCGCAAACTCCGGGCCAGGAAGTGGTCGTTGGGCGAGATTACTCGTGCAGCGAGTCGAGTTTGTTTTTTTTTCTTTTTCTCTTTCTCACACGAGCTGTGAAAATTCGTACGTGCCCTATCGTGAACGAGTGTACGCGTGCCAACGATCACCACAGCGTTACAGTGCTTTCCGGGAAAAAAAAAGAAGAAAAAAACTTCTATCTACGATACTACACACACACCTACACACACACACACACACATGGATATGTGCGCGTAAGTACCGGACGGAAGGGCGTAAACCACGACGATTGAAATTTTCGAATTTCGTGGGGAATTACGAGCTTTGATTTCACAGCGATATACAAACTGCATCGTGGTGTCGTATAGAAGCATATCATTCTCTCTCGGAACGGGAAAAAAAAAAGAAAAAAAAACGAGACAATCGTCGAGTCGATCAACAGCGGTTGAAAATCTATTCATTGTTTGTTTGTTTTTTTTTTTTTAAATATATTTATATATAAACATATATCATTATTAACGAGGTACGAGGAAAACGCGAATGAATTTCGAGAGTCGATGAGGCATTTACGAACGTGGGAGATTTTGCTCTCGGAGCGGTTAGTACGATGGAATCATGTTTGCCGATGGAGCATTTGTACTTAGTTACGAGAACAAAAGATACCGCGATTGTGTTGTTTTTCTTTTCTTTTTTTTTTCGCGAGTGTGAAAGCGGGAGGGTGAACCTGTTTTTTTTTTGTTTCTTTTTAAATCACATTTTATTCGCGACTCTGGGTGGCCAGGAGCGCCGAACGCACGATCGTCCTTTCTCCGTTTAAATTGATGAATAATAAGGCGCGCATTGCCGATACTACAAAATCATTGTGTCTAACCCCGCGAGAGACTGACGCGTCGTTTTTTTTCCTTTTTCCAAAGCCCACGCTGGGACTGAAAGTGGAATTTGTCAGAGTATATCGTACGTTTATTTCCTTTTTTTTTTTATATTTTTTTTAAAGAGAATCAAATTCGTGCTTCCTCAAAGCAAACGCGGAAGGAAGAATTGGGCGTAGAGCGGGGAGGTCCGTTTGTACGATTTTATATTCATATCTATGCGTTTGTTGGAAAAGTTTTCGTTTTTTTTTTCTTTCCTTTTTATACATCTATATATACATATACACACGTCGTATTTCAAAACGTGAGCGTCGCTCGATGCTTCTCCCGTTTATCGGAGACCTCACGAAGCAGAGTCATCAGGGCGAGATAAGACGAGTCCGAGACATCGCTTTTTTTGGCTTTCGCGCGGTACGATATTGGCGCTAGCGCGCGGGGATCTTGGATAAAGCGAGAGAGATTGCGAAAGAGTCTAGGAGAAAAAAAATCAGAGAGAGAGAGAGAGAAAAAAAATTCGACGTTAAAGGTAGTGCGGGGAACGATCGTTCGCCAAGTACAAAGTCGTTACTTTTAGAATGACGCCGAGCTGTGCAAACCGATACAGCGTGAAGGTGAAAAACTAAAGAGGAAAAATAGGAGAAAGAGGAGGGAAAAAAAAAAGACGATAGTGCGAAATGTGGAGCGCGAGTGAACGAGTGTGGGAGAGGGTGAAGCGCGGCGAAGAGGAGAGAGATTGAAAAAAAAAAAAAAAAAATTTCAAGAGAACGGACGGTGAGGTTGATGGTGAAAACGCGACGGTGCGCGTCCGACGAGAAAAAAAAAGAGAGGAGCGTCGTTTGTTTGTCTGTTTTGATGTCTTTTTTTTTTTTTTTGTTTTTTTACGTGAAATGAATTTCATACGAAAAAATGACTTTTAAGGACGACGAGACTCGAGCTGGATTCGCGTTCAAACGACGAACTACGCGAGTGTCTGAGGAAAATTATATATTGTACAAAATTTGTCGCGGAGGTTGCAAAAAAACAAAAAAAAATCGAGAAAAAGAAGAGTATATATAAATATCTATATATATGTACTTATATATATATATATAGGAAAAGAAGAAGGAAGATCTAACGACGAAGGATTTCGCGATTGAGAATGGGAGACGAATTTTTAATGGATTATCAGAGTGTCGGACGGACACACACACACAAACACACAAGCACACACACACACACACACGCCAGTATGCATGTAAAGAATAATTAACGAATATTGCCTTGATTTGTAAATAAAACTTGAAAGCGATACTTCCACCAATTCTTTTTTCGTGGATGAAAATGAAAATGAAAAAAAAAAAAAAAAACAAAATGTATTTAGAAAAAAAAAAGAAGCATCTCGCGGCGGCATCTGCCGTTCCTCCCGCGAAATTTCCTCGTTTCTCGTCCGTCGTAACTTTCCGCGCGATTTTTTACGTGTAAAGTTTTTTAAACGCGGAAAAAAGCGCTCTCATTCTCATTTTAACGCATGTATACATTTTTTACACTCTTCGCAATTCGCTAAGGATAAAGGAAAAAAAAAGAAACAAACAAAAGATCAAAGTCACTTTTCTACGACGCGCGACGAAGGCGGCGACGGAGCGCGACGCGAGGAAATTTCGCGGGACGACGGACGCGCCCTCGTACGGCGAGTGTCGCACGAGTGAAACGAGAGAAGGAGATATCTGTAATGAAAGAAAAAAGAAAACAATGAGTACCGCAAAACGATTCCCGGCGAACCCGAAAAAAAGTCCCGATCCAACGTGTCCAGTTTGCTCTGTGATTCTGTGTTTAATAATAAAACGAAACGAAAAACCAACAAATGAAAAATGAATGAGAAAAAAAAAATAGAAAAGAAAACGAAAAATATATTATATATATTATATTACGAGAAACGCTTTATCATTTCAAACTCCTCTCTCCGTCTCCGTCACTCACGAAACGTTGCATTTTTTTTTCTCTTTTTTTTTCGATTCAATGCCTTTTTCTCGCGACAATTCCACAGCGTTTCGCGCGCGTCCTTCGTTAAACCCTGGAAATAAAATCCAAGGCGAAAAAGTGGAAACTTATCCGCGGGAATTCCGCCGTCACCGAAGGGGGCATGTTTTTCTTCGTTTATTTGTGACGGCTTTTCTTTTGTCCCTGTTTTTTTTTTTTCTCTCGCGGCGCACCACGATGAAGCAACAACGCGGCTCTTTTCGATGTAGGTCGAAGCATATTCGATTGAATGGGCACGCCTAGACGAGAGCAGAGATGTATGTACGCGTGTGGCGTGGACATGACCCTGGAGATATTGGGTTACTTAGCGCGCGTGGTTATAAACTCTCACGTACGAACCCCGTATGCATATTGTTGTTGCCTCTAATCGCCGTTACAATCGAACGTACACGGCGTTACGAAACCCGATGCTGTACGACCTTTTGTATTAACATCCGATGCTTCTCGGCGTTGTTATTATCATTTGTTTTTTTTTTTTTCAAGCCCTTCTCCGCTCTTGACATTATGGAATTAAGAGCGCGCGTGGGTGTCTCACACCGCGACGTCCCACGCACACACGCGATAAAAGCCAAAGCGCGGTCTCAACGACGTTGCATTATTATTGTTACCGATGTTATCGTTGCTGCATCAATTCCCCATAAAGGGAGTCAATGGGAAACGGACCTTGATTATACACGCTGGCGAATACTCCGCGGGTTTTCCCTTCTCCGAGAGCAACTTTTCCACCGACAAACGCGGGAAATTTTATCGAGGCTGGAATCACGAGGAAAGGCGGAAAAATCATCGAGCGAGATTTCGATAAACCCTGCTCGATCGTCGGTGGAAATAATCGGAAAAATGTGACCAGCTTTTTCGAAATTGCGGAATTTTCTCATCTCGCTCGATGATCGTCGCGCGTACCAGCGTTCCTGCGGGGGCCCTCCGGAGAAAGCGCAATGTCTTTCGCTCGCTCTCTCCGCGCACGATGCCGTCTCTCGATATTCCGTTGACGTCCCTGACGCACCGGTGGAGATACGCGAGAGCGATACCGCGCGCGGTAAACTGAACAAGGACGAGAGAGAGGGGCGGTGAGAAGAGAAACAGTCGAAATTGCAGAGCTCTGCCTTATCTTTTGTCCCTTTGCGAAAAATAGATTATTATTATTATTATGATCTCGATACATCGATGAGAGAGAGCGGGGGAGGGGGGAGAAAGAAAAATGAAGAAAATAATACAATGGCGCAGTGGCGCCACGAGAAAATCTGGCAAAATGGCCAACGCGAGGGGAACAAAGTGAAATAATATCGCGGGCGGTGGAGGGGCGGCGAAGAGACGCGGCGGGGCGCGGGGAGAATGAAGAATCTTCCGCGTCTCCCGTACTGCGACGCCGTGAGGCACGAAAAATGAGGAAAAGAAAAAGTAAAAACGCGCAAAGAAGCGAGAGAACGAGGTGAGATACGAGCGACGAAAAGGAGAGGAGGAAGAGGACGAAAGAAAAAAGCAACGTCGCTGCGTTTCCGTGTGGTAGTTGAACTCGCGCTCGCCAGGGTAACCGGGCGCGCTCCGAGAGCCTCGTCCTCTGTTTCTTTTTTGTTTCACTCCGAGTTCGCGCGCGCGAGAGAGAGAGAGAGAGGGAGAGAGCGAGAGACGGAGCAAAGTGAGGGCAGGACAAATATGCGATGAGACGAGTATTACCCCCGGATGAAAATTCGAATGCCGTTCAATAAAGATCTACGAGAGTGGATCGCGAGAGGGCGAGTCCTCGCGACATCCACGTATCGCGCGATTTAACGACAAGAAGGAAATAAAAACTAGAAACGAAAAAAAAGGCGCAAAGTAGAATGTCGCAGAGAGCGAGAACGGTGCTCTCCCTCGCGTTGACAATTCGCGATAACGCGGCGCGATCGTCCGTCCGGAATCGTCGAATTTTTCATTGATGAAAAGCTTGGAAATAATACTGTCAACAATCGGAGAGAGACGATACTGCCCCCCGGTCCGGACCGGCTGAAAGTTGCTCGTAAAAATGGCTGACATTTTCTGATTTTTATGCACGATCGTGAATCTCGTCATCGTCCGAAAACACACGCGTACCGGATACATTGTTCGTTTGAAAAATCATTGAATAAAATTGGGCGAACAAAGAGAGCGAGAGAGAGAGAGAGAGAGAGTGTGTCGACGGGCGTTTCGTCGTGTTGAGAGCGAGAGATTCGGACGCGCCGGGCGACAAGACGAGAGACGGCAGGAAAATGCCCCGAGTCAAAGCATCGCCGAAAAAATGCGTCAAGACCGCGAATTCTCATCCCGCCGCCAACACTTGGGTTTTTCTCATGAAAGGTAAACAGAGAGAGAGAGAGAGAGGAGAGTGTGTCTGCGGCTCTCCGGGGAGACGTGTAACACGAAATTCGCGCCTTTACATCATTACGTACACGGCGTATCAGCGCGAGCATTACATCGCGGTGGCGGTCTTTACTCGCGGCTCGAAAAAATCCGATTGATCGCCGCCGGTTTCACTTTTTTTTCGAGGAAAAAGTCGCGAAAGTCACAAAAATTACCTGGAGAATCACGAGAGTCTGCTTGCTCCTGCTGTTTTTTCTCCCATTTTTCTCAAAATTTCGATAATTCGTTGATTCGCGAAATTTTGGCAAATATCTTTTTCCAAATTTAAATTTTAATTGCGGTATTTCGTTACTGCGAAATTGACGGACGGCTCCGGAGACTCGAGAGTTTGCTCAAATTGAAAAAAAAAACAAATCGAGGGAGTAATTTATTTCAGGCGACGGCATAGACGGCACGGAGGGCAACCTGCCGGACGTTGTAAAACTGCGACATCCGGCTTCCAACCAGCCCGCCATGTTTGTGTTCAGTCCGGGAGATTTGACGGTCCAGGAAGTTTTGACGTTCGACGAGAACAAGAGATCGTGGTTCATCGACGAAAATGTCAAGTCCGACGGTAAGATGCATCTCTCGACGCCCATCGATCCCATCTTTCTGGTGCTTCCGTACTTGAAAAAGGTAAATTCAACGGGGTTTTTTGCAAAATCCTCGATCCTAGGGAGGGCAAGATGTATTTTTCATTTTTTCTCTGTTCGCAGTCTCAGCAAGTTTCTCCGCTGGAGCAAATTCTGAGAGACGACGATTATCCGGAGACGTCGCGTCTCGCGCGTTGTCAGAATTTGAAATTGTCGCTGGTCGCGGATCGACGCGGCGACGAGGGCCTCCAGGCGTACAAATTCAACGAGGACAAGACGCTCGGTTGGCTGCAAAAGAAGGTCGAGAGGGTGGCCGAGATTCTGAGGCAGAAGGGCGTTCACGTTTCCCAGGGCGCGGTTAGCGCCACTTACGTCAAAAGCTCCAAGTACGAGAGCGGCAGTGACCTCGGTGAGATTCGCGAGAAAAATGTCCGACTTCCGTCGACCCTGAGGAGGAATTTTCGAAAAAAATGTTTCTTTCCTTTTTGCCCTTCAGAATACCTGAGATACGCGTACGGAATCGTCTCGGAATATCTGGCGGACGATCTCTCGAAAAAGTTGGCTCAGTTTCTCAATTTGCCGGACGAGAGCGAGACGAAAAAGAGGAAATTGACGAGCCCCAAGGAGGGAGCGGTGGAGGAAAAGAGACAGAAGAAAGAGTCCGCCCTGGACGGCGACAGCCTGCCGAGGAATCGGGCGCTGGACTTGACGAAACCGGAAAAGGTACTTTGGACGATTCCTCGGAATTATTTCGCTCTTCAGCGCCGATGGGAATTATATGTATTTTCGCGTATTTCAGCCTCAAAAGCCGCCGCCCATCTCGAAGAAGGAAATATCGAGGCAAAAAGCCGCAGCCGGATCGAAGAGCATCACGAGCTTTTTCAAGAAAAAGTGAAGAGACCGCGGAGTCTCTCTCTCTCACTCTCTCTCGATAATTAAAAGCGAGTCTCGACGTTCCTATCGGTGTTTGAAATTTTCAAGTTTTTATCGACGAATTTGCCGGAGAGTCTCGGAAAGTTTCAATATTGCTCAAGCACGATGTAGCCGCGAAATGAGAGGCGTCTGGTTCGTTCCGTTTTGTTCTCCTTTTCGATATTTCATTCAGTGACACGATTAGAAGACTCGAAAACGTCGCGTTTTTCCCCTCTCGCGCGTGGTATCGTCGAAGAAAAAAGTGGAACACCGCGTATGCGGGGCGAGTTGAGAGACGGGCGCGCGCGAATACGCATTCAGCAATTTTTATGTAAATATTCGAAACACGTGGGAATAATTCCCGAAAGCTCCGCTGTCGTCTTGTCGTCGTACTTAATCGACGGTTCAATTATGATATATATTTTTTATTTAAATCGACGCCAAACGCGTTCAATGGTCCACTTTTGTCGGGTGATTTAATCATCGAAAATCATTGTCGTTCGATCATTACGTCAATATCGTAGAATTTAATGTAATATACGTATGGTAAACGAAAATTCCGTTCGCGTACTTTATTTCATCGTCTAGAGTTTGAAGAATCTCGACCGATACCTGATATCCCCCCCGTATTTATTTCCGCTTCTTTTCCCTCATTTTTCCTCTATAATCCTGATAAAAAGCTGCATATTTAATCAAAAACTCGGTATGCATTTTCACGCAATCAAAAACGAGTGTTTCCCATTCAGCGGAAAATTTCCGATCCGATCTGCTCTTGGGATATCGTAAATTGGAGGAGAAAAAAAAATTCATAATTTTTCGCGACTTTTCCAGGATCTTGGAAAAGATTAATCGACGAATAACTTTTTATGAAAATAATATATACACGTAATGTTTTCGTTAAATCCGTCGGTGGTCCGCAAACGAACGGAAAAATCTTTTCAACGACGGGGGTATTTACAGAGCCATGGGTTCTTGGGTGACCTCGTCGATTTCCGCGTCTCTGCACTTGGCGTGCTGAAGTTCGCGTCTTATTTCGGGCGTTATCGTGTGATGCGGCTGTTTCTTCAACAACTCGAGAAGCGCCTCTCTCTGCTCCGTGCTTATGTCGCTTTTGTAACGTTGCACGAAGGTCAAAAGGGCCTGATGCCACAGAACCGGAAGTTCCCTCGTTTCCCTTTCAAATCTGCGGGCAAAGTAAAATGAGTCGCGTTTTCGATTCCTCCCGACATTAAGGGGGCAGCACAAACCGCGACAAACCTGAGAAAATGAAAGACAACACCGTCGATGACTCTGTAAGGCAGAGCGTACTTTTTGTCAAAAAATATCCTTAAAAAAATACTGTTGGCGCCGGTGTAGTCCATCTCCGCAATTTTCAATATGGCCGCCGACGAGTGCAAGATAGGTATGGAATTTTTCGCCACGACGGAACCGACTATGACAGCCTCGCGAAGCGTACAAGTGCCAGACTCGAGGAGAGGCAGAAGAATTCCTTTCATGAAGCCGCCGGGCTTGAAGAGCGATTTTCTCAACGCTTGATAGAGATGAAAATTCAGTCTTTTATATTCCGCCAGATCGTCGCGTATTCTCGGCAACAGAACGAGATTGTAAAATCTCTGTGCCATTTTTTCCTTCAGATTAGAGGCGAAGATGCGGGTTGCCTGATACATCGCAGCGGCCGACCATTTTGGCGGATCCGTTATGTAAAGTATTTGTTCCCAATTGCGCAGATTAGGCACTATCTTGAAGGCCTTGGGGAGCTTGCCGCTTCTGTATTTCGCGAGAACGTCTCGCACCCCTTCGTACATGGCTTTCACCCTCGGATCCAAATCTTGCATCTGCGTAGAGCCAGCGTCGGAAAACTGCGTGTTAATTTCAGTTTTTTTCTCCGTCAGCTTTTCCATTATGATATCCGCGAGAGTTCTGGCCGGCGCTCTGTCTCTGTCCATAAACATTTGCAGAGCTCGCTCGTCCTCCTCGTCGATCTCGATGTTTTCGTAATGCTCGTCGCCGGCTACGTCCTCCTCCTCCCCGCTGCGAGCTTCTTCGTCGTCGCTGAGATCGGCGCCCAATTTCGTCGTCTGTTTTTTCACTCTCGATTGCAAAGTACCACCTAGATCGTTCTCCTCCTCCATTTCCATCTGCTGTTTTCTCGCTTGACTGAGAATCTTTCGCGAGAGATTCGCATCGACGAACTGTACGAACATTTTTGCGGTTAGTTTTTTTTTTCGTTTCATTGAAATAATAACGGAATTAATGGACAATGGACGCTCGGAGAAAAATGTTTTCCTACCTCATCGTCGTCGTCATTGCGAGTACGGATTTTTTTACGTTCCTTCGATCTGACCAATAACTCCTGCTCGATCTGATCGGCGAGGCTGACTTTCGTCTGACGCGCGTCTTTCGAAATTTTCACTTTTTTTGCTTTTCCCATTGTCGAGAAGGAAAATTATATCGGTTACGTCGGACGTCCGTTCCGCTGCACGTGTGTGAATCCAAACACTCGTGTCTGACATAACCTCGAAATTGAGCTTTCGGAGATCGCCGGAGCGATGGCGCGCACCAGCGCCACTCTCGAGTTTCGTTTTTTTTCCACTTTTTTTATCGCGCGCGCGAGTATCGCTTGGCGGGAAGCCAGTGTGCGGGAAAGCGTTGTTGATTCTTGATAGAAGCTTGTGTTTTTTTACGACATTTTCGGCAATTATAATCGGAAAAAATGGCACCGAAAAGTACGAGAGATTACACGAAAGACAAGGGTGAGTTTGGATCGAATCGGGCGACTCTGAATGAGCTCGCGGGACGCTTTTTCACCCCACCGCTATGTTTTTCCTAACCGCAAAGTTTCTGCAACAATTTTTTCATAGTTACATTAACATCGAAAAAGCTTTGTTTCGTATTATTCGTCTAGAACAATTGAAAACGTTCTTCACCGAGTACGTGAAGATGGACGACAAAACCGGCGACAAGACTTTCAAGTATCGCGAACAGTTGACGAAAATCGCTCACAGGGAACAGGTCGCCTTTAACATCGACCTTGACGACGTGCAAGAGTTTGACGACGAACTCGCGATTGCCATCAGCAACAACACGAGACGATACACCAATCTTGTTTTGGAGGTAAATTTAATCGATCGATCGATCAATCAAAATCATAATTCTCATCTCTCGTTTAATTGTTTTCGAATCATAAACTATCATACTCGGATTTCAAATTTCATTCTTTTCCGACTGCACTAATTCTCTAGTTTTCATAACACCTTTTTTTTTCTTTTTATATTTTATTATTTGTCCCGTTTACTTTCTCGAGTCTGCCTTAGTAATTGAATTATGTAATAATTTTTACTTTTTTGCCGCAGCTGGTGCAAGAAATTCTTCCCGATTTCAAAGAACGTCCGGTTGCCGCCAAAGACGCGCTGGACATATACATAGAGCACAGATTGCTGATGGATTCGAGAAATCGTCATCCGGGCGATCAGAGAGATCCGAGAAACAAATACGCGCCGGAACTCATGCGGAGATTGTAAGAACAAATCTTATCGTCGGCGATGCCGGAATAAACGCGTTGGAAAGTTTTTCCGTGAAACTTTGATTGCGCTCTTTCCTCAGCGAAGTTTACTTCCGAGACTTTGATGCGGCAAAGGCGTACTCGGTGCGCGACATAAAAGCGGAAAAAATTGGCAAACTGGTGACGATAAGGGGCATCGTGACGAGAGCGACGGAGGTTATGCCGCTCGTCGTTGTCGCGACGTACACTTGCGATCAGTGCGGTGCCGAGACTTATCAGCCCGTGCAGTCCATGGCGTTCGCGCCACAGCAAACCTGCCCGAGCGACGACTGCCGCGTCAACAAATCCGGTGGGAGATTGTACATGCAGACGAAGGGATCGAAATTCGTGAAATTTCAAGAAATAAAGATGCAGGAGCACGTGAGTTGGCGGAGAATCGCGCGATTTCTCCTCGTTCGTAATTTCGATCGTAGTTTGAGCGAATTTGGCCTTTTTTCTTTTTTCCCAGAGTGATCAAGTGCCCGTCGGCCATATTCCGCGATCCGTGACGATTTACTGTCGGGGTGAAATGACTCGGTCGTGTTTACCCGGGGATCACGTCGTCGTGACCGGAATATTCCTGCCGATGATGAAATCGGGATTCAACCCCAAAGCCGGTGGTGGACTCTTGAGCGAGACTTACATCGATGCTCACGTAAATTTTTTTTCAGATAAATTCACCAATTTTATTTGACGAACAAAATTGTTTCAATTCGGATTCGTCGAATTAACCGAAATTTCGAGATATCCGATGTAACTATTTGGAAATATCGAAAAAACACTCGTTTGTATGATCTTGAATGAGGTTATACGGACGGGGGGAATTGATCTCTGCGGTGTGAAATTTCAGAGAATCGCGACGCTGACAAACATGGAAACGATAAACGAGGACGAGCCGCTGACGGCCGAGGAGATAAAGAACCTGGCGAACGAGGATGACTTTTACACGAAACTGGCGACGTCGCTGGCGCCGGAAATCTACGGTCTCGAGGACGTGAAGAAGGCGCTGCTGCTGCTGCTCGTCGGTGGGACGGACAGAAAGCGCGGTGATATTAAAATCCGCGGCAACATAAACATATGTCTGATGGGGGATCCTGGTGTGGCAAAGTCGCAACTTTTGGGCTTTATAACGCGTCTGGCGCCACGATCGCAGTACACGACGGGTCGAGGCTCCTCGGGAGTGGGTTTAACGGCGGCGGTACTCAAAGATCCGCTGACCGGTGAGATGATGCTCGAGGGTGGTGCCTTGGTACTCGCCGACCAGGGAGTCTGCTGCATCGACGAGTTTGACAAAATGGCGGACGCCGACAGAACGGCGATACACGAGGTCATGGAGCAGCAGACGATTTCCATCGCCAAAGCCGGTATCATGACGAGACTGAACGCCAGGGTTTCCATTCTCGCCGCCGCGAATCCCGCCTACGGGCGTTACAATCCGAAGAGAACGATCGAGCAGAACATCCAACTGCCGCCGGCGTTGCTCTCGCGATTCGATCTTCTCTGGTTGATCCAGGATCGCGCCGACCGCGACAACGACCTTCGCCTCGCTCAGCACATCACTTACGTTCACCGTCACGGTGCGCAACCGCCGACCGAGGTCGAGGCCCTCGATATGAATCTCATGAGACGTTACGTCGCCCTTTGCAAAACGAAGGATCCGACGATACCGGAAGACCTGATCGAGTACATCGTCGACAGTTACGTCGAGCTGCGAAAGGAGTCGAGAAACAGTCGCGACAAGACTTTCACGTCGGCGCGCAATTTACTCGCCGTGCTGCGCCTCGCCACCGCCCTCGCGCGTCTCCGCCTCTCGAATCTCGTCGAGAAGGAGGACGTCATCGAGGCCAATCGTCTCGTATCGATGTCCAAACATTCCATCAATTATTCCGAGATGCAGACGGTCGACAAGTCGCAGAGTACCAGCGACAAGATCATTCAGCTCATTCGCAACATCGCCAAGGGCGCCAAGGTCGTCAAAGTCTCGGAGATAATGGAGCGTTGCAGCCAGAAAGGCTTCAAGCCCGATCAGGTTATCGACTGTATCGAGGAGTACGAGGAGCTCAACGTCTGGCAGGTCAATCAAGCCAGAACTCAAATAACGTTCATGTGAACGTCCATCGTGTGTTTCCTTTGTTATTTATTCGCTCGTCCCAACGTTATAGGAATAAGGAATATTTTTTTCCAACTGTACGCGCGACATTACAAGATTCATTCGCAATAATAAATGTCTCTCACAATTTCGTATTCAAGATTTAATTATTTCGATAATGCACGCATCGAAAATCGAAATTGAATCATTATTTGGACGCTTTAGACGCTTCCAGGGCCGAGAACTATTTGCCTAGAGATGAAAAACGATGTCTACGATCAGTCGGATGCTGAGAAATGAGCTGGCGTTTACACACGTTATAAGAATCGCGAACAAAAAGCTTGCAGATATTCTCTCGCCTGTGCTTGAGCGAATTCCTCCGTTGGTGCAACGAAGCGTCAAGCGATGGCGCTCCCTGCGCCCAATGCACAAGGCGGTTCGTGCTGTACTGATCGGCTGAGAATGTTTCTGCATACACACGCACACGCGCGCGCTGCGGCGGGGGAAAGGAGAAGTACAGCGTAGAAAGGGAAAGCTAGATGTTCTCCCCCCCTCGCTCATTTTGGCCAGTCGCGCGCCGACGGTCTCGCGATTCGTAGCAAGCGCCGCAGTCGCGAATGTGGCATCAGGCCGATAAGTCGCGTTCGGAGAGAGATTGAGAAGTGAGTTTTGCTCGCGCGGGGCGTTCTCCTCGTCGTGTGGTGCATGCATGCGTTTTTTTTTGCCAATTCCGTGCGTGGCTGTTTCGAGTGCGCGCTACGCTCGTTGGTGCGTTGTGTGTCCGACGAATGTTAAAAATTCCGTTCGTTCGTCATCAATTGCAAACTTGCACCGACAAATTTAATCGTAAGGTAAAAAACGAATATCCGAGTGTTGACGTTTCGGCATTAATTTTCGCGCGCAGAACGATTTCAAAGTCGCAAAGATAAATAATAATACAGCGAAAAGTCGAAGGTAAAAGGACCGCCAAGTGTGGATAACGATTCGCGGACTTGAAAAAAAACAACAGATCGAAATAGGATCGTGCAAAAAACTGAAATTTGAATTCGAATTTTCGACAGCGAGCGCCGGCGAAAATGAGTAATTCGAAGAGTGCAGTGATCGGTTTAACCGGTGTTTATGCCGCGGCGATATTGTTCTCGTGCCTCTTGATCGATGGGGCTTTATCGAGATCAACGAGATCCACGGACAGACACGAAAATAGCACCGCTCGTTGCGATGCTGTTAAATCTTTTTTCGAGAACACGAACGTCAGCGATGTGGACTTTGAAACTTTGAAGCATGCTTCCGCCGCAGCTGGCAGTGAGTACAACAATATTTCTGCATCCACCGCTGAATTTATGCCGCGCTGCATGTTCTTTTTTTTCGCGTTTCAAATTTTTCAAAGGCCGCGCGAGGGGTTCTCCGTCTCTCTCGAGAGAAATTCTCGTATTCCCGCAAATCGCTGCACACGCGACGAAAAGATTGACTGAAAAAAATGAACCCTCATTTTTCAGTTTTCTATTTCGTTAGAAATGTATATTTAGACCGCAAATCTAAAATGACGATGAAATTGTTGAGGAAAATCGGTGTCGCTGCGAAACCAGGCGTTCAATTTGTCAACGAGACTGAATGAACGCACGACAATTGGCGGAATGGCCGTAAGAAATTAGCACCAATTAGCACCGTGCTCAAGCACTTTGCGCATTAACGAGACTCGGGTTTTTCAATTTTCCGAAATTAACACGTTTTTTTTCCCGTAATAAAACATCATTCCAGCAATTTTGCAACAAAACGAGAAAGTCTAATGAAAAACTTGGATACTCGAGAAATGCACGATAATTCCGGATAACAACGATATTGAAGAGCAGCGAAAAAAATTGTAAAAAAAAAAATAAATCCAAAGATATTCGGGAAACTTTTTTTTTCACAACAGATTAATTCATTGGTTTTTTTTTTAAATAAAGCCACATCTTTTTTCAAAAAAGGTCAGCGAACGAGATTGCGATCGAAAAAAAAGAAGCTTTCTTGATATTTTCGGAATTTTTTTGAAAAATTTCGTCAACAACTTTTCAATATCGTCGTTATTCGAGATCATCGTGTTCGGGCATTACCAAGCAGACGGAACATCCTTTGATTCCTCAGTCGCCATTTAATTCTTCGCTCGAGAGCAACTGTCGTCATTTTTTTTTAAACGAATTCATATATAGATATATACATGACCAACGAAACTTTGCCAGTGTTTTTAGAGTCTGAAAAGTTTGAATTCCACGCGTTTATTTTCGTAATCGTCGACCCGCATACGAGTATAAAATGTGAGACGAGTGTACATATACTTTGTATATGGACATGTACAGGGGTATAACGACATTCCAACGGTTGAATAAAAAATGAAGCTTTCGCCGAGAGTTCGCGTCCTGCACAGGTACAGACACACAAGTGCAGTGGCCGCGACTCGTGCGCTGAGGACAGATCGAGCAGGCTGAGTTTTCCGTGTGCATCGGGCGGCGGTTGATTGGCCGTCTAGCCTCTAGCCGAAGGGGAGAGTCGCGTGTGCCTACGAGCGTTTGGTCGTACGAGTGTACGTACGCTGTCCGGAGAGACACAAGACGACGGGTCAGGTTGGGCTTTGAGAAATTCCTCAGGAGCGCGAAACGGCGAGGAATGAAACTTTCATTCACCGCGTACATATATATATTCTGCACTTTTTTTCTTTTCCTTCTTTTTCCACCATTCTCGAAGGATCGCCATTTGACGAATTATTTTCCGGCACTTCTGTCGTCGACGAAAATTTGATAAATAAATCTTCGAGTTGTCTATACTATAATTCGATCAAAGCCAAAGATGCTGAGAAAATAAATGTGAGATAAAAAACGAAAAAAAGCGCATGCCATTTCTTTCGTCGTAATTCACCTCGAGAAATATTTACAGCTCTATGATATCGAGAGTGTGAAATAAAGAGATATACGTACGAGGATTCTGGGTACGGAATTATTAACCTCACGACCTTGTTTAAAGAGGTGGGGAGGAAAGGAGGGGGGAGCATCTGTTCTCCGGGGCACGCGCCGGAAGCGTGCCGAAGAATCTCACGCTCCGTATAGGTATATATACATAAAAAATGTATGAGGCGCGAGCCAAAGGCAGCCCAGAAGTTGTTTCCGAGTGTGTGATATCTCTCCGGGAAACGTACGTGCTCTCCCGCTAGACGAGACTGCCGTAGACCATCCTGTAACCGGATCTAATCGCCCCTACGAATCAAGGGACGAGCAACGGAGATACAAACACGCAGCATCCTTTCATCTTTCCCTCGGAAACGTCGATGAACCGTGAAAAAAGTGTCCCACGCGGGTTTTCGCGCGTATCTCACGGAGAAATCACGGAAGTAATTGATCCACGGAATAAATTTGTTTTTCGAAAAACGTGAATCAATCGACTGCTACGCGTGGATAGCGTGAAAATAAATTAAACTCGCGATTACGCTTACGGTCTGTGGGAAGAGGAAAAAAACGTTTTTTTTTTTTCACGTGTACGAGCAAAGTCTAGCGGATTTAAACGGCGGGTGAAAAAGGAAGGAGAAAAAGATTGTTCGAGTGGACGTCGGTGTCGAGTCGAGTACTCAAGTTTCCACCCTATAAAGCATAATCTCACTCGTCCCGTGTGCGCGCTTAACTCGTTAAAATGCGCTGCTGCCTGGCACCGACCGAGTGCGCCGTAGACGGCGCTGCGTTCGCGCGTCCCTCGGCGTTCTCGCCAAACGCAATCGAAGCGGCGAACGCTCGAGCGTTGCGAAACAATTCGCGGGCACGCAAACGCATAAATAAGTATGCATATACTTGTTTATACACGATTTTCAAGTTTGCACCCCTCGAATCCAACCAATGTTCGATAATTTATCTTCCAACGTCGGCATTTCGCCATGCGCCGAATATTTTTTGTCAATTTTCGTGATATCATAAAAGTGGAATTATCATTCCACTTTTATGAAAAAAAAAAATGAGGAAATCGTTTTGTTCGATGTATGCAAACTTGAAAAACGTGAAATACCGAATAAATACGTAAATCACGATACACATTATTTTGCACGTACTATTATATGGTTATACGGGAGAAAAATTCGCATCTTTGTCGTTTGCCAGAGACAATATGGACCGTGTGCCACCAGGCCGGCGACCGAGAGGGGCAAAGTGTGTGTGTGGGGGGCGGGGAGGGAAGGAGAATTCGCGACACGCGTATACAGAGGCTGAAACGGTTGTTTTCGCTTATTCCTAGTAGAGGTCGTAAAGAAAAGGAGGAACAGGAGAGAGAAAAAAGATCGACGGAAAAAAAGGGAGAAGTTTGCGGCGTCGTTGTTGTCGACGACCTTCGCCGCTGTGCGACCCTCTTCCCGACATTTCATATCGCCTACGAGAGACGTACAATACAAAACCATCATCGCCGATCATCCTCTCTCTCTCTCTCTCTCGCTTGCTGGGTCTATCTCGCTCTATAACTACTCCTCTATCTTAACCCTCTGCCTCAATTATTGTAACTATACTTCCAGATTGTATAGAAGATGGGAATCCAATCTATTATCTATTTATTTATTATTTATTTTATATGTGTTCTTACTTGCGATGTTATATCGCGCTATTTAATATTTAATTTTATGCACATATTTAACAAATATTTCATCTGTTTTTACTTTATTGTATCTCATTCTATGTGCTACTGTCTTCATGACTGCAGTAGCACTGCCTTTGTTTCTTTTCTGCGCTATGTTTAATACTCTGTTATAATATTATTGCCTGAAGGTGTATACCATGGCATAAATAAACCAACTCAACTCAACTCAACTCTCTCTGTTCCTCTCTGTCTTTCTCCGGTTTTTTTATCCTGTTGGAGAATCTTCGGGTCGCGAAATTCGTAACTTTGGAGAGAAAAAAAGACGGAAAAAAGCAGAAACATCTCCGCTACATCCTCCGAAAAGCGTAACGCACGATTTATCCGCGGGTGTCGCTCTTATCATCGCCATTCCGTTCGCTATTTATCGTGTACTTTGATTCCCATCCGCCTCCTCCTTTTCTCCCCGAACGATTTTTCCTCTCGATTCTATCGCGAATTCAAGCCGCGTACTTGAGCTCGGGGGATTTTGAAATCACGACCGATGGCTGTGGAATTGTATTGACAAATTGGCTATTGGAGAGTCAGCGGTTTTATCCTCGAGGAAAAGGAGAATCTTTGTACACTCGCTGCCGGTTCGCCGCGATATATTTGTTCTCCTCCCTGCGCGTATCGGCGAACCCGAGGAGGAGGAGGGAGAAACATAATGGGACTTTTGGCTCGAGCCTCGTGTCTCTCTCTCCGCGCTGCGGATCGATCCCGCCGAGACGACGACGACCTCGCGCCTCGCGTTGTATCCATCCCCTTAAACGTACAAATTGACTAACCCGAGCAACTGCACACGCCGCATGTGCGTTTCGTTATACGTCTATGACTACATGTGTTACTAATTGAGCGACTTTAAATGCACGAGACGCACTCTCCCTGCAGCACGAGCATATCCCGCTGCAATTCCGTTTCTCGACGTCTCTCAAGGACGCTGATTTTCAAGTTTGCCTCGTTGAGATCCAACCGGAAACTTGCGAATTGTTTTTCATCATTATTCAATCTTTTTTTTTCGTTGCTATTTTTTCTTTTTTTTTGTTTTCGCGGGGAATAACACGCGTGAATGTTTTCATCAGAGAATTACGCGCCGAATGACGAAATTGAATGTATTCTCCGTTCCGTATGGAATATCCATCGTTTCGTGCGTGAAAACCGGAACTTTCTCGTTCCCTCTCTCTCTCTCTCTCTCTCTCTGTAGCCCAATTTTACGTACACACGCGCGTGCAGTCATGAGGAATTTGCATGATTGACGATACGCGCGAGCCGCGACGAGGGCGGATGAATATTCCACGGTTTCCGCGTCGCCTGCAACTTTATTTTTTTCTTTTTTCGCGAAACAAACCATGCATCACGTTCCATATAATATGCACAAAGGTTCGCGTCGATAAATCCGATCTCGCTACGATCGTTTAATTATTTTCACCCCGCCGATTTATCCCGCGCATTGTTCGGTGAATAATAAACGTGGAAATTATGCGTCCTCAGCCACCGTATTGTACGTTGTTCCGTCTCTCGCTCTCTTTCGCTTCCACCCCCCTCCCCCCGCTGCCTGCTTCTTTCCGTCTACGCTGAATCTATCCATCGCGTCATGTTTTCTCGTCCGTCTCGCTCGACCGCTGTCGCTGCGCCGCTCGAACGAACGAAAAGCGACTCGAGCGTGAAACAAGCGCGTTACGATGGATAATTCGTCGACAATTATTCCATTATGGTGTTTGACGTTTTTGTATCGTTTAAACGCAACGATAATACGACTTTTGTCTTTTCTCGAGTATCGTATTTTTGTTTGCTTTTTTTTTTAACATAAAAAATATCGAAAAATCGTACGTCGGCGTTTCGACGCGAAATCTCTCTTGAACGTGATATTTCTCGGGGCGTTTGGGCAAAGATTCCATCTTTCGTTTCGTGCGATTTCGTAATTACGCGTAAATATTCCCGTCAAAAATTCGAAATTTCGCGAATCCGAATGAAACGCCCCATAGATGGGAATTGCGCTCGTATATTTGCAATGCGCGAGATGTATTGTACGTGCAGCCGTGTCCCCCCCCCTCCCCCTCTTTTGCTCTCGTCATATTCCAACATTCGCTCGCTTCGTGTGAGCTTGTGTTCTTTTAACCCCCTTCCCCTCCCCCCTTAAATGTACAAATTCAACATGGCACACGTCGATTTATGTACGAGCCTCGTATGCATCGACACTCGCCATTTTCACTCTTCGATTGCGTTTGATCGAGGATCATTGAAATTTAATTAAACATGGAAGTACGGGGGTCGTCGCGAAGGGCAGGTTTTTGGTTGTTTTTTTCTCGTCGGAACGACTCGTAAATCATGCATTTGAGGATTATGTAAATCGACGGTACAACGAGGAGTCGCTCGCATCGGAAATTCCCTTGGATCTTTGCAGAGTTCCGAGTGGAATCGTAAATAAGCTCTCGAGACTCGCGTCGGTGTAATTCTTTTTTTTTTTCGATAAGAAATGTGTATATATATGTAGAATCGCTATTTTCAAAAGAGTATTCCATCACTCTTGAAAGCTTCAAAGATACTTTTTTGATATTCCTGGCGAAACATCGTCGATACGCGAATTACTTTATCGGACGATGGTAATAATAAAATAGAAGGCTTTGAAGAACATCGTGTTGAACTTTTGCGTCTGTTTTTTCCATCGTATAATTCTGTACATTTGCGTATATTTGTTGGTAGACTTCCGGGTGAGATATCGAGCTAAATAAGTTGGAGAAGCTTTGGATGATGCGATTTCGATATTTCGATATTTCGTAAGAGAAGAATCCACGCGAAAAACCTCGTATTTTTTCTAAAGATTTTTTTTCTTATATAATCTGACCAAGGTACGTGCGGAGGACAATGTTGCAATCGGGAGATCGAGGAACGTCTGAGACATCAGGCGAGAGAGGATTTCCACAATCTCATCCATCATCATAGCAGAAGTCTTCAGGGATTGCTCGCTACAACCGCTGTCGCACTCAGAGGTTAGTTTCTCATTTTCACTTTGACAAATTCGCCAGTGTATTTATGGAAATACAGAGATGAGATTTTCGAATCGTCGACGATGTGACACAGATTATAAAACGGAATGAAAATTCCACCTCGAAAATGATAATAGTAATGCAATAGGAAACTAGGAAATTTCTTTTTTTTTCTCGCACATCGTAATCTATGCAATGAATGAAGCAGGCTTAAGTTGAATAATAAACATCAAACGGAGCTTTGCGATGATGAAAGAATTGAGAGTGAATTAAAAAGTCTCTACGGTTGTTTCTAATCCCGGGGGAAAGATTCACCGACAGACATTTGACTCGAGAGCGAGGTGGAGGAGTTTCCCTTTTGTCAAGTTGCTCGACGAACACCGCGCGGAGATAAAGCGAGGACTGTTTATGCGGTCGTGACGCGAGAGCGCGCTGGAGTGGGGAGCAGCGCCCTAGCGGCAGCGGGGGGAGGCAGAGCTCGCTGCTGTGGCCCGCTCGGCGGCCGCATGCATACATGCGATCGTAAAAATAGAGACACAGGTGTGCTTGGTGTGTGCAGCGCCCGTTTGGGTAACCGAGCGTGAGGGACGACCGACAGAGAAACATCGAAACAGAAGTATATCGAGCTTTTTTTTTAAAAGGTGACAACAGCGAGACGATTAGGAGAAGGATATGGCGAGTTACACGTCATTTTTCTCACCTACGAAACAAATTGACGCACGATTTTTAGACACGATATCGCGTTGGTTTTTTCATTTATCTTTTTTTGCGATGTTTTATTCATTGCTATTTAATATCAATCTTGAAAATGAATGATGCTGGCGGTTAGATAATCGAAAGAAGCTAGGGACGAAATGTCACACGGGTTGAAGTTTCGGTATGTCAGTTTCGGTCATTGAGGGTGTATATACGTTTTTTTTTATGAGAAAAAAATTATTACTCACAGAACGATGAACAAACAATGGAATCCAGAATGTTTGCATACGTGGCGCGTAATCCAATAATAGAAAAGTAATCACTGTAATCCACACTGTAATCCACACTGTAATCCACACTGTAATCCACACTGTGATCCACGCTCGATTATGGCACAAACAACACAAAAATCGGCCCTTATTTCTTTTTTTCCACTGCACTAATATTGCAAAAAAAATCAACACTTCACTCGTCGAGATTTCACAATAACAAACACAGATTTTTTTATTTTTTCACCATCACACACTTACACGGAGACAGGGAGAATAACATTCGCCGAGATTTTTTTTTTCACTAATTGCGAAATTCAACGATTGAAAAATTCGCAAACTATCGAAGTATGGGGTGAGAGATTACGTCATGAGCACCTTTGAATGATTAAGTAGAGAAAAAAACCGCACGATGGCGTGCCGGTCGCGGAAAAAGATGGTTGCAAAAAAATCGTGAGGCGGCGGGTCGATCGCGTTGAATTCTGGGAATTGGCGGACATATTTGATTCCCGGAACTTGGGCGTAAAGCTCACTTCGAATTCCCGAGATTTCGCCAATATGCGATGAGACTCGACGCTAATTATACTCTAGTCGCGATTTGAAAGATCGAGGAAACGATTTTTCATCAGCGCGATGCTCGAAACCGCCTACAAAAGGCGCACTCTTCATGGAAAACTCGAGGGTTGAACGAACGCGCTATGAACTATTGTTCCTTCGCGTCGACCGAATTTTATTACTCGATTTTCGGAATATTTCGCGTTATTGATCGATATTACTTATAACCACTGTTGACCGAATGCTTAATGAAACGAGTTATCACTATTCGAAGACTCTTTATTGACGAAAATTGATAAATTGGGAGGGGAATAGAGAGAGGCGCGAGAGAACAACCGATATGGCGGCGCGACGGTTATCTACTGCAGTAGACTCGCGTAACGGTCAGAATTCAGGCGTGCCAACCGTGCGATTTTTTTTTTTTGCGAAAACTTCAAACTCTCCATTGCATATATCCGAAACGCTTCAAAGCCCTTAGAGTGTACCAAGATTTGTGCAAATTACGTCTTTCGGACTAGAAATTGAAGAATGAACATGAAAAATTACAAAAAAATTTGTTTAACGTTATAATTTGGATAATATCGATAGTGCGCAGTTATTTTTATGTTGATAATTATATCATCGAGTAATGAACAATTATTTTCTATTTTGAAAGTAATTTTATCATGTAACCTAACATGTACATGTATATGCTATTGCAAAAAAAGATGAAATCCATGTTCTCAACTGCAAATTTCGCCAATTAATCACTGAAAATCAGAGTGACGGCGAGGGGCGAGTGAACGCATCCACGGAGCCTGATTAGTACGCGCTTTCACCACTTGTCGTACCGGTGCGTTCGTGTTCCTTCTTCCAAAATCAGGGTTTGCCGGATACGGCGCCTTTTCACACTTTGTGCGTAACATTTGTAACGATTGTGCATCAATCGGAGATCCAAATAACAATCGTCTTCATCGTGTCGTCGACAACTGCAGCATTGTCAGGCAAAATTGAATACTTCCGTATCAAAATTTCGTTGAATCGCACCCACACTGATTAATTAGTGATAACAAAAGTCGCGTGGAAAAAAGCGTTTTCGTACCTGCAAAACAAAGGCATTGTATCGATATTCATTTATGACGCCGCTAAAATGGCGGCGGTGCGTACAGTTTTGCAGATTATCGCTTAATCGAAGTAAAAAATGATTTCGAATTATCGCGTTAATAACTCAGAGTGCGGTTCGGTAAACATTTTTCGATCGTGCTGCTTCGAATCAGTTGACAAAGACAATTACATGAACAAAGTGTAGTGAAGTGATCGCAACGATTCAGCGCTGGGAAATGCAGATGCCGGCAACGTACGTACAGGTATGTGTTCGTTTATTAGACGTAATGTCGATGCAACGATTACCTATTTATTGATCAAATGAATTTGAAAAATGCGATGAATTTTGAATGCTGCTAAAGAAATGATAACAAGGTCAAGAAAATGTCACTGACCACACGCGTCTTCGATCTCTCTGAAGAAGAACTGTGATGGTGGTTCGTATGTCGTAATCCTAGAGCAAATTACTGAAAGTTCCGTTTAGAATTAAACTAAAATTAGATTGATCTTAGATTCGATCTATCCGTTTGAAAAATCAAGATTTATGTAACGTGAAAATTTTCTGTCGCAAGGCGGTCAGCGGCTAATGGGTACCGTTACCGTTGAATTCTAATGCGTATATTTGTGCAAAAGCCCGAAACAAAGTCGGAGAGAAAAGTACTTTGATAATTCTCTAACGAGTACAGAACGAGGAAAATTCCAGTTACACAGAGCTTCATAGACTTTTTTTACACCGCAGGAAGCGTACGTTTTTTTAACACACGGTGTTCATCGGGGATTCTTTCTTTCCCGCTTTTTTTTAACATCAACCGTGCGTCTTTGCATCGCCGAAGATGAATAAAAACCGAGGAGAGAAGAGACGGAGGAAAAGTAAGTATTATTTTTCTCTCGCTCGTCGACGGTGAACGCACGAAAAACAGGCTGTCGCTGGAAAAAAGGACGAGAGCATCCCCACCGACGATCGGCTGGTGAAAAGAATCCGCATCGGGCGAATACCAGCGGACAAATCGGAAAATCATCTCTCGGCGATTATGAAAGCTCTCGGAGCTACGACGGTAATGCGATATTCTCCGATAGCTCGAACAATGGAAAATCCTCGTCACGATATTACTAATTTTTCTGTCGTTAGGAACTCTCTCGCTCTTTCCGCGAGGG
Source organism: Heteropelma amictum (assembly GCA_959613375.1). Taxonomy (NCBI): domain Eukaryota; kingdom Metazoa; phylum Arthropoda; class Insecta; order Hymenoptera; family Ichneumonidae; genus Heteropelma; species Heteropelma amictum. The sequence continues at coordinate 14,055,564 of OY390726.1, read as the reverse complement.
TCAAAAAGAAAAGAACGGAGAACATGAAAGAGTCGAAGAGCACTCGTGAACGGAGGCGAAGCGGAAAGAACACGAGGAGGGCCGGGAGGTAAAAAAATCAAGAGCGCACAGAGGCGGAGAAGTAACGAACGAAATAAAAATAAGTAAATGATGAAAAATAAAGGAAAAGGAACGAAGGACGTAACGCGGAGAAGGTCTACGCCGAGCCGGGAAGAGGGCGCTCTCGCGGTTGATGCTCGAGAGAGAGAAAGAGGGGGGGGGGGATGGAGAACCGAGAGATCGGGAGAAATGAGCTTGGTTGCAATTCGAAGCGTCTCTACGCATCCGCCTACCAGTTTCGTACACATTATACGTACAAAACTCGCGGACTTCTCTCCGGTTCCTCGCGGACTCGTTCCTGGGATCGCTCTCTCGGATTCTCGACGACCGGGAGAAGAGGGAAGAACGTGCCGAGCTCCTGACGCTCGTTCTCTCCCTCTCCCCCTTTTCGTGCTCGCTCTTTCAGCGGTCATACTCTCGCCGTATATGGACACGATCGGTACAATGCGAACTCGGCTCTGGACCCGAACCGAGCATTCTCCCCACGAATAAACACGCGTTTATGTACGCGTCGCTCCTCGATATGTCTCAAAATCGCGATTATTTGGAAAAAATTGATGGAAATTCCGCGAATTTATTTCACCAAGAAAATTAATCGATCTTCCGCTTTTCAATTCGCGTTAGCAATGATTAACGAAATCGCGATTAGAGAGATCGATCTTTGCGGCATTTTCGTCCTCATTGCGTCTTTGCCGCGACGGATTGGTGACCGTTTTTTTTTTTCGCTCGCGGATGCCACGAGCATTGCGTCAACCTCCGCGGAACGCCTACGCCCTCTCGTCTCCTCTTCTGTCTCACGTTTCTCATTTATTCATTCGAATCACAGAGGCATCGGCGTGCACTCGTCGGTGAACGCGCGTCTTGCATTTTATTCGCCGTCCGTCATATCGATATACACATATATCCCTTTCTTTTTCACCCAGCAGGTACGAAAACGCGACGCCCAAAAGTTTCCGTACAGTACGATTCAGAGTTCTGCGATTCCGTGCTATTTTCAAAGAATAGTCTGCATTTTTCGGTTTTTTTTTTTTTTCAATCCGTCGATCATGAAAACCAATACCCAAAGCGTTGGGAGAACTTGTTTCGATTTCTGTTACGTGCCTCATTCGCGAAACAAACCTCCCTCGGTTTGCGTACGAGTTTGGTGCAGCGGCGGGAAGGTTCAGGGTCGAGGCGTGACGATCGCTCGAGCAGAATCGAGTCTGTGTGCACGCTGCTGCTCCGCGGGAAAAAGACGGAAGGATTCCGGAGGGCGAGAGACGCGAAAGAAACGAGGGGAAAGACGGAAATGGCGCATGGAGAAGCAGGAGGATGAAAGGCCCGCGAGAAGAGAGATATTACGTGTGCGAGGAAAGAGAGCCATCGAGGAAAATGGAGATGGAGAGGAGAATCCGGAACGGAGCGCCTACGCGCTCTCCTCCCGCATTATCGTGCGTGGAATCTCGATCTGCCTCATCGCACCCTCACTTCCCGTACACAATGGAGCAGGCCGAAGGGGAAAGGATTCTCACCGCGATCCTTTTCCTCTTGTCGCGTTCCCTCCACTACATCCTCGTTTCAACTGATTAAGCCAAATTCCATTGTCCAACGCGACTGGATTTCTTTCTTCCTCTCTCTCTCTCTCTCTCTCCTTTTTTCTCCTCCTACAATATCCATTATTCAGCGTAGGAACAATAGAACGTCGTAAAGAGAGGTAAGAGAGCACTTTTTTCAAAGACACTTTTCGACGATGTTGACTCGCGCGGCAAATAATTAATCACAATCTCTCTCTTGATATCTGAACGCGGTTCTTCTTTTTCACTCGTCTCGTCGAGGGGAGAAGGAAGAAAAAAAACTGTCCTTTCTGCCCTCGTCACTGTCGCAAACGTTCTTTACGAACTTACGGACTTTTATCAATAAAATCGATATTCTCGTGACGTCCGACGCGGGGATTCTTTTTTTCTCGTTTTTCATCGATTTTATTCCATTTGCTCCGTATGCATTTGCCTTCTCAGTGTCCCCGATTGTTCTTAATTTATTCCCGCATTTTCCAGGGTCACAGAGACGAGGAGATGGGATTAGTGTAACGAAATTCGACGCACGATTCGACGATCCACCGAGAAACGTCGAGATGCTCGATTGAACGCCGAGAAAAACAGCGAGGATCGGCGCGTTCGTTAATTACGAAATTATCGCACGTCGAGGTTTGCAAGCACTTTTCGTGATAAAGCATTTTCCCGTGTGTCTCAAGACGCAATTACATCACGAGTATTCTCGAGTCATTACCTGGTGAGTGAGAATATTGCGACGAGCATTTCTGCCAGAGTCGCAAGTTTGCACTTTTAGTACGCGAGAAAAGAATGATTTTTTTTTACAAAAATATCGAGCGGCGTCTCCGGGCGTATAACGCAGGTGGTGGCGTACAAAAATCACGAAAGAATCATCGAAACACAACACTCCAAAGTATCCCAAAAAATTTCAATTTCGGCGTTTTTTCTTCTTTTTCAAATTTCGAAAAAAAAAATGGAGAAAAATCCATCGTCGATCTTTGCTGGATCGACTGAATCGACCGCCTCTTCCGGCGAGAGAAAAATTCGTTCCCTTCGAAAAGTTTTTCGCTCTCGATTTCCGGACTCTCGAGAGCTCCCTCCCGATGCTCGTGACACGCGAATTCGATACGTGTGCGCTCTCGAGTCGATAAAGATGCTTGTGACGATTCGAGAGAGGCAGAGCCAAAAAGGGAGAGAAAAAAAAAGATAATCGACTTGAGCAAGTTTCGAGTTTTTCGTCGGTGACACAATACGCTTCCGCTTGTTTCGTTTTATCGTCAATTTCTCGAGGATCCTCGAGAGCTCGCCCGCCGATAATTGCACGGGATCTCGAGTCGTTTCATTTTTCTCCTCTCTTCGCTGCTATTCCGTAGAAAATCATACGAGATTCCAAGGGGATGGTCCTTCGGCTCGAACGTCGTCGTCTCGCCAAAAGTGTTTTCTCGGAAATTGGACGAAATTCGGGATATATTGTTTCAAACGCGATATATCACGCCCATTTCTCGAACGTCCAGCTAGTCGTAAAACTTTTCGGCCGCCGACAAAGTTACTTTTTACCGCGATCGTCGCGATACGACTCAATCGCGTCGCGTTATTCCGCCTCGGTTCCTCGGGATCCCGGACTAGGTCGGGTCGATCAAATTTTCCATGTCTCTTCTCGAATCCCGACGTTTTGCTTGTACAAACTCCAGTCGCAGAAATTGCGTCACAATTCCAAGGGTCTCTCCCTCGAATATATCGAAAAAGTAGGTCGCGCGCGACAGATCGGAACTTGACTCCAGGAAAAGCCAGACCAGACTCGTCGTCGTCGCGGTCGTTTGTACAAAAACCCTGCCAAAATAATCGCTCGAGACTTGCTCTGTATTTCAATTTTATGTGCACACACACACACACACACTTTTCGCCGGTGTGTGTGCCTTTAAACGTAGAATAAATATAAAACCCACGTGCGCTTTGAGTACAAAGAAATGGGGCGAGACACTGATTCTCCCCTGCTTTTTTTGGCCCTTTTTTCTGATAAATAACGTATTAAAATATTGCGGAATTGATTTCGACCGGAAGTTTCAAACTTTGAGTTATCGACGTCGAGTTTTTGGGTATTCCGTCCGGATGTGTGTATGCTTGTCTAGCGTCGCTCGTTCAAAGTCTTTAGCTTCGAAATCGCTTCTAGTTAGGGAGCTGGCGAGCATTTTGGTATATGATTTGCACACGTTTCACATCGAGGTGGATTGCAGTTTAAATCATTACGAATTGATTTGGTCCAGTCAATTAAGGTCCTATGTCGCTGCGTTTTCGCGTTACAGCTGATTGAAGTTGCTTTAAAAAATCGGGGTATTAAATCATTAATTGTTACTATTAATAGCGTCTGCCATGTGTGCTGATTATATCGAAATTTTGCTCGCCAGCTCCCTAACTATTCGTATTATATGCTATATTATTGCTTCGAGTAATGCGCAAAGGAGAAAAAAAAGTGTGCCTCGTGGCTCGTTCGTAGTTCGATCGAAATCTCTCTCTTCATTCTTTTTTTCTCTTCCCTAACGGGTTTGTCGAATGTGCAAAGAGTCGCTCTCGCGAAACTTTTCCAACCAGTCGTGTACGAGTGTGTTAACACATCCGTGTGCGTGTACCGGCGCGTACATGGAGAATCTTTATTTATATTCATGAAGGGGAAATAACTGGGCGTTGCGAAGCAGCGACTGTTCCACGCGGAAATTCTCAAATGCGCGTGTATGATTGGATCGGGAATCGATGAGTCGACGCGCAACGGTATATACGCTCGCGTTTCCCTATGCAGCCGCGACGGACGGCGGTACTCCTTCTCGTCCCGTTCGCGCCCACGAGCAGCGCCAAACTGACGCTAATTTTTTCGTTTAAATTCAATTTCGTCACTCGTCACTTCATCTTTCATCCATTTTTTCGATATTTTCGATTATTGTATTTCCGGTCTATGGTGTGTGTTTGAGGCTTCTTTTTCCGCGGTTTCAAAGCGCCCCCTGTTGGACGGCCCACGAAGGTGCGATGTATTTCTCTTTTATTCTCGAGCCGCGTCGCGCCAAATGTGTTTTTCACATTTTTTTCCCGAAATTACGACGCTCGTGGAAAAACCGACGCGAAGCAATTCCATCGGAAATTTGTCAATTATCCGCGCGGATCTCTGCACGTGCCGGTATATTATTATTATTATTTGCAAAAGAGTATCAGTCGACGTGCCGATAACGGTATGTTTACAGGTTCGGAGTTATTAATAAATGGTCGTCATTCGTAAAAGTTTAGTCTGCGTGTCGCGAGGGAGAAAGAAAGAGCGCGATAAGCTTCGTGCCGAACATGGCGGAGGGGCAGCGGGGCGACCGCATCGGTAAACGGAGAGCGGAGTGTCGCGTTACGCGCTCACCACTCGTCATCTTGCTCTCGCCACGTTCTTTGCTTTTTTTCGCCCCTAAACGACGATGATCGCTAACGAGCGAACGCGAAATATTCCTAATAAGGAAGGTCGCGAGTGGGTTCGCGAGCGGAGCTTTTTAATGCCCCCAAAACGTCAATTTTGACATTTTCGAGGTACACGACACGAGGTTAAATCAAGTTCCAGGGCGGGGCGGTATCGATGCTAATTTTTTCTTTTTGAGGCTAAACTTTGAAAAAGTAATCTAGAATTTCGTTGCGAATTTCGCTATCACGGCTCTAGAATTTTCGGGAATAAAATAATCGCGTTGAAAAAACAGCGGATAAAACGATATGGTTCATGGAAGAGGAGTCGAGGTAGTGATTTACTCGGAGCCGAGACTCGCGCGTCTCTGGTGTGCGGGGAGGAAGTGCGTTTTTCGCAAACGCAAAAATAGATTCCACCAACTGGCGCAGATACGCAGCGCGGCAGGGAGATTAGCCCGCTTTCGGATGCATTCGCATGTGTTTATCCGAAAAATCACTTTTCATCCAAATTGTCGAATTTCCCACTGTTTTTTCTCACGTAGTTCTCAAGGCAGTATCAAAAAATTCTCGTTTAGAGTCGTATTTATCTTTTATCGAAAATAGTGCGACTTTGCTGATAATTTTTCAACTGTCTTTGAGATTTTTTTGCCAGCTTTGAGTCCAAATCGAATAAATCACGGTGTTATCGAAAAAATCTCTACAATATAATACAGTAATCGATAATAAAAAATCACACACAAATATTCACGGTACAATCGATACAACTATCCCAAGATCGAGAAAAACGATGTATGCACAAGCTACAAGTGAGAAAAGTCGAGTATGTACGTAAGCGAGTAGTGCAGAGGGATTCGTGGTAGGCGCAGCTTTAATCGTACACCGCGGGCTAAATCCTCGGGGAAACAAGATTACGAGTATGCCAAAGAGTCACTCTGAATCGGAGAAAGTGGGGGGGAGTGAGTATCTTTCTGAAGATTTGCTACGTGCAAACGGTGAATTTGTGTTCTCTCGCTGCGCAGCGTGTCCTCGACTCGAACTAAATATATATATATATATTCATATATATACACACATCCATTGCTCCGAAAGTCGTAAAAGGACGTGAGAGCAGTTGATTGCACTCGTACCCGGTTGAAAAACGTCATCAGACTCCTCTCTCTCTCGTCTATATGTTTTTGTATCATTCGCAGAAGCAATAATACACGCAAGAAACAAACGAGAGAAGAAAAATCTTTCCCGCGACGCTCGGCGGAATAATTGCGGAGAGCCGGCGAAGAATCGTTTTTTTTTTTTTTTTTCCCCCAAGCGCAAAAGCCAGAGAATAAGAAAAAAAGAAAGAGAGAGACGCGATTGGCTGGTCCATATCTAAAAGTGACCTGGCCGTCGGCCAAATACTTTTCAATGAACGTCGGAGGCTCAATGAGCCTTTGCGGCCTCTCCGAAATGACGCTTCTTCTCTCTCCTCTCACTCGGTCCATCATCCGAACGACACTTTCCGTCTATTCTCTCTCTTCCATCGCGTATTACATAATTATGAGCAAAGACCACAACGACAACGACGATACCGAACAATTCTCCCGAGCGATGCGAAAAAATCGAAAATTCCAGTCTTTCCCTCGGCGAATCGAGCTCCCTAGGGAACACCCCGACCTTCGAACATGCGAGAAAAAACGAAATCGACGTCGAAAAACGTCGTTTCTTCGCCAAAATGTTATCCAACATTGCGGAGTCATCGAATATTCGGCAAATCCGATTTTCCTGGGAAATACCGCTCCGATATATAATAAGCGCGTGTATGCATACAGATTCGTATAATATTCTCGATGCATAATTTTATCTATCCTCAAACACGTTTATATAGAACGTGTCCGTTTAATAATCGTGTGTACATAGGTCGTACATAGCCGGGTTATTTGCTCAGCGCACTCTTCACTGATGAGGGCAACGAGCAAACGACTCTTTGCACGCGGAACCGACGATTTCTCGTGTACACGAGTATCCATTCTGCATTTTACGTATATTGCTCGTATATATATATATATATATATATATATGCACATTATGTAGGTATATATGTATCTTGTAAAGCATACACGAGACTGCAAGACCACGCTGCAGTTCGTGACGTTCGAACAGAATTCCCACGTATCTTTGCTCGCGTATGCGCAAACATATACCGACTGTAGGTCGAGAGAGAAGAAGAAAAAAAATTCTATGGTCCAGGATGTACAAGCGATATTTCGCAATGCTGCGGCAGGCTGGAAAAATCCGAGATTCGACGGCGTTCCCCGGTCGTCTCCCGGAGATTTCAAGGGTCATTTCACGTCACTTTTTTCGAGAGTCTTTCGATACCAAAAAATACCAAAAAACGGTTTCTTTATCCTCGTGCGCTGATGAATCTCGTTAGAAAGGCAGCTCCACCGTCGATTTGTCGAAGGTTGAAGGGTGGAGAGAGGAAAATAAAGTCACGTGGTGGTCGAATTACGATGATTATGATAATAATTGCGAAAAGCGTTATGATTATGCACGGTTCTTTCCGGTGCTATTCTCCCACGAGAATCGTCAGGAATTCGTACGCGGCGGGCTCCGGCGAGATGAAAGAGGGCCGCGGGAACGACCGTGTGTGAGAGAGAGAGAGGGCGAAAAGGTGAGTGAGACTCATGGGATTCATGGTGGCGCTAAAATAAAATGACCAGTCCTGAATTCCAAAGCCCTCTCTCTCTCCCTCTCTCTCTCTTATTTGCTGTTACATTCGAGCAACGTCCCGTTGCTCGAATACATGGGAGCACCACCGAGAGACAGCCACGAGAAGGCAAAGTTACAACGTCCAAAGTCGAGTAAAGAAAAGAGAGAGGAAGAGAGAGAGAGAGAGAGATATCTGCGATTGCAGAAAGACCCACAGGCAGGTAGAGAAAGAGCGAGAGAGAGAAAAGATACAAGATAAGGTCAGGAGATTCGTGTAGGTGGAAAGAAGGAAAACTTGCAGGCCGACTCTCGTCTGCCCCCCCCCCCTTCCCCGCTCTCTCTCTCGAGAGAGAATATCGCGCCTGGTGGACCCTCTGGAATAACTCGTCGTTGCGGGCCTGTCCTCTGCCCAGCAACACGACCAGGAGGACGGACGAGGGTCTTTGAAAAGTCCGGTAACCGCGCCGGGGATCGCAACGCAGCTACTCGCGATGCTGGCGAAACGAACGAGTCCCGAAATTCCGAATTAGAAATGATCCTTCGTGAATGAAATATTGGGAGATTATTGGGAGAATTATTATTGCGAAAAAAAAAAAAAGTAACTTCCGGACGAATTTTTCGCACGGTGGATATTTTGTTTCGCTTCAAAGTACGAAAACGCTGTACAAGGTACGAATTCTGGTGTATATCCTTCAAGGGTCGCACCGCGATTCCCGGGTGACTCATCCAACCACGACTAACCTGCGACAACGAAAAAAAAAACGAAGGGACTCATTGTCTGGATACTTTATAACTGTACGTTTTACGTGTATGGATAGACGCTGTGTATATATACCTGTATGTGTATACACATGGTATCCGACGAGGAGAAACACGATCGTTCAGGCACGAGCGGATGATTATTATTCCTGAGGCTAAAACTCGACTAATCCAATAATGAGTCACCTGCGAGTCATCGAGCCGGTTTAAACGGTGGCGAAAGTCCCGCTTTCTCTCTCTTTCTCCCTCTTTGTGCGAATTCGAGCGTGAATATGGCGCTCGCATCGAAAAACAATTCAATTAACGTCCACGCGACAATCTATGCGATAAAACAATTAAATTTCGATTTTTTTTTTGCCGTTTTTTTTCGACGTTTATTCACGCAAGGAAGGCCTGAAACTCGATGCGATCGAGTGTCCGTCGCGCGACGAGAATCTCTTACATTGATTCCGACGGAGAGCATAAACAGTCTTGTCGAGTTGATAAAATAAAATGCGAATTCGACGGCGGAATTTACCGCAGCGATTCGTCAATTTCCGTTTTAATCACTCTGCTAATTTTTTCAACGACGTTGCACCAATCCTTCTTTTTTTTTTCTTTTTTTTTCCCCTATCGTTAATTGAATCTTCGCCGGCAAATGCTTTTTTTTTTCTTTTTTTTTTTTTCAATTTACGAACGAGCTTCGGCGGTATCGAGATTTCTGCTCTTCCGCGCTGGCGTGTCGATAATCCACCCGCACTTTCGCTCGTGGAGCGATGGAGAATAAAAGCTCGAGGGTGCGCGCCGAGCGAGAGAGGGAGATTGGAACTCGCTCGGGAGAGGAGCGAATTCGATCGCGTATGAACGAACAGGGGTGGAGAGTGGAGAGAGCGAATGAGGGATTATGAAATCAACCACGATGGGGAGGAGAGTCCCTGAACGAATTACCGGACTATCGAATTACCGTATCGCATCAATTGTTCCTTCGTTATTGATCTCCGGCTCTCTCGAAATTCAAAGTAAACCTGTGCAGCGATCCGATGTGTGCACACGATGGTCCGTTATTGCCGAAATGTCACACTCTTGTATCAGCTCGAACGAGTGAGAAAGAGAGAGAGAGAGAGAGAGAGAGAGAGAGTGTCTTAAGGTAGTTCTATCGTTTTATCGTTTTCTTAAGATTTTGTTGAAAATTTGAATACGTATTCTTTGATGTCATATATACGTGTGTAATAAATTTTGGAAGGTTTTACCACGTGGAAGTTGAGATATTTATTGGTAAAAATCACAATTTTCGGTAGTCTCTCGTAAGAGCGCGTGTTAAAAGTTGCATTTTCATCAATGAATATCTTGGCTTCTACGTGGTGAAGCCTTCTAAAACTTTGCATACATTTTTATGCAACATCAAAGAAGATTTCTTGAGTTTTCCAAAAAAATCTTAAGAACATTTTTTTCGCAATTTTTGTAATTATAGAGCAAGCACATATCACCTGGGATGACCGTGAATTTGGAGTATGCCGTTCTTTAGTCGATTTGCAACAACTTTTCTTATTTAACTGAAGCCCGCGAACCATTTTGTATGTGAGAAAAACTGCAAAACAATTTCTCGATTTGAATCTAACGATAGAACTACCTTAACAACGATTATCACGCATTCCAGTCTACGTGAAATATTAAACACATTAAATTATACGCTACAATGTTATTAATGCATTTAACGAGCACATTTATCGTATTTCGATTGAATAATTTCAATCTGAATTAATGTACAAAAACGACGATTCGAATCTCATCGGATTATTTCAGTATTTTACCTTCGACAACACGATAATTACGATCGAAAGTACGAAAGTAACTCGAAAAGTGAGAAAGAGAGAGAGAGAGTGTCTTAACAACGATTATCACGCATTCCAGTCTACGTGAAATATTAAACACATTAAATTATACGCTACAATGTTATTAATGCATTTAACGAGCACATTTATCGTATTTTGATTGAATAATTTCAATCTGAATTAATGTACAAAAACGACGATTCGAATCTCATCCGATTATTTCAGTATTTTACCTTCGACAATACGATAATTACGATCGAAAGTAAGTAAGCAAGTTTCTAATTGAATATCCGTGGGTTTTCAGAGACGGTGACGGCACTGGCGAGACAATCGGAGAACAAAACGTTGACGCTGTTCGATCAGGTGTACCGCTCGATGGCCGTGCTGAGCAGACCGTCGATAAAGGCTCTTTATCAAGCCATGGTGGATTACGTATCGCCGAGCAACACACCCGACACCCTCCAGCAGCCGCTGACGCGTGACATGCTGCAGGAGCGTTTCAACGAGTTTTTCGTCCGTTTGTTCCCCATCGCTTATCATCACGCTGTTAATCCACGGGAGCACGACTTTACCGACAAGTTCAAGAGCTGCCTGTACGACGCGATGGACGAGATCCAGCCGTTCGGTGACATACCGAAGCAGATATCGCGCAGCGTCGGCACCAGCCTCGAGGCGACCAGGGTCCTCGTTCAGGCTTTGACCTTGGGAAAAAGCGTCCTCGACAGAACCGACAGTGTCTTGTTTTACGGCACGAGTCCTCAGCAAGCCGCCTGCTACGAGGCCCTCCTGCGTATGACCTACTGCCCAAAGTGCTCCGGGATACGCTCCAAGGTGCGACCTTGCGGTGGCCTCTGCACCAACGTCATGAGGTAAGCTCGTTGATCGATCAGCGCGCGTTCACCCTTGCTCCGGGCGAGACTCGAAAATCCCCCTTGAAAAAAGTCGAAATTTTCATTCGAGTTTCACGTCGAAAGGTCAAAAAGGCTCCTCGACGAGCTTTTTCTTCCAAAGGTGGGCGCGAGCGAAACCAAGATCGACGTTTTCCAGGTGGCATCGCCGCAATCGTGATTGCATTTTTTTTTTACCAAATTTTATCGTTTGAAAAAAACTACTTTGTTACCGGAAATTGATTATCGATCGTTTTCGAAACAAAGACCGGAGACTTTGACGACTCGTCGATCGCCGTTGGCGTTTTCGTTTAACGTTTTCCCGTCGTTTTTCGCAGGGGATGCTTGACCGAGCCAGCTTCGGAGTTGGATCTCGCTTGGTCCGGGTACGTCGAGACGGTCGAACGTCTCGTGGTCGCCGTCGACGGTAGAACCGATCCTCTCGGGCTCAACGCCGAGAAAGCCGTCAGACAGCTCGACACTCGCATCTCCGACGCGATTATGCACGCCATGGAGAACGGTCCGGCACTCGGAGAGAAGGTGAGCTCGTTTTTCAGCTCGACGAACGTCGTTCCCCGCAGTTTCTTCTTCCCCCCTTTCGCCGATTTTTCACGACGAAATTTCGACCTTTTCCTCCGGCGTGGGCAACCGACGATCGTTAATTCGCGGCAATTACAGCAGCTGCCTGTTCCGCGACGATTTATAACAAACGGAAATTAAGCGCCACCCATGGAGGCTCGAATTTTTCCGAATCGTGACTCGAAATCCAAGCAAAGACATGTTTGGACGTTTCATTCCCTCCCCCCTCTTCCGGAAACGGCGCAGAAACGATTCTTCATTTCCCATACATCTTCCTTCGAACGTATTTCATTTTATTTCGCTCGAGTATATCGCCGAGACTCTTCGTGCATTCTGCCCCGCTGCTCCGGCACGAACACGCTCGTTCGAGGAATATCCCCCCTCCGACCCCACCCCACGACCCTCGAGTCCAGTTTCGGGTGGTTCGATTTTGCCAGGGGAGAGAACGAGAGCGAGAGAGAGAAGAGAGGATATCTCGCGAGGCTGGGGGCGCGCGTGGGCCTCTTAATTAAAAGTTTCACACGGTTCGTTCGGCGTGCGAAGGCGCGAGAGCGAACCGCGGGCGACGCGGTACGAGAGACCCGAGTCCGACACGGATACACACACGGGCGAACGCGCGTACACGAAAAACGTCGAGAGAGTCAAAGATGGCTCGAGGGAGAGGAGAAAGCTCGCGAGAAAGATCGATCAGAATTCGCAGCGAATTCGATCAGCGAGTGAGGAATCTACCCGTCTGTATATACACCTTTTTTTTGGTCACACATACAAACGTATAAATCGTTTCAAACGAGATTTAGCAAAAATTCCGCGGACATTCGTATTTTGGTATTTCTCGCGAAAGTCCTTCGAGGACAAGTTTCGCGTCGGTCAGGAGGGCGTAGAACGGCTGGCGAGGATTCGGCAAAAGTTTGCCCGTTTGTTCGGCGTTTGTAAAGTTTCGCTCGTTGCTGAGAATCGAGGAGAAAAAAAAAAAGATCGGCAGATGGCGCCGCGAGAAACGATCGGCTTTGACGCCGGAATCATCCGTGTGTTGGGTGTACAAATGTTTCGCGGTCGTCTGCGGCGATTCACGCGAGCGACGGCTACCATTTTCGCACGGCGCTCGACTCGTTTCGACACGCGAAAACGAATAGAAATCGATGGCGGGCGGAATGTCTCAGAGCTCTCGGATTTTGCGCCACGGACAAAGGAGGACGCCTCTCGCGGAGCATCGAAAGGGACGTTACCTCGGTTTCGTCGTCTTTTTTCTTTTTCTTTTTTTTTTCGCTTCTTCTTTTTTGCATCTCGTTCGTCTCTCTCTCTTTTTTCTCCAAATTCCTCCGCCACTACTTATTTCGTTTTGCGGGCGCCTCTCCGCAGCCTCGCTGTCCCCCGAAACCTGTTCGCGAACGAGAGCCTCGCTTTTTTTTCCTCCTCGCTTCGTGCGCGATTTGAGTCACGCGGCGGATCTAAAACGCAGCTTTTTCTCCTTTTTTTCCTTCCCGATCGCGCATTTCGCAAAATCGTCCAGCGCGATATCGATAATCGACGAAATTTTCCTCACTCCGTCGGATGAAAATTTCTCAACCGTCCGCGGAAATACCTCGAGCCGCTCGCGACTCCCGGACAGGGAATTGAAAGAAAAAACTTGGGCGACATTCTCGAGATTCCTCGGAAGATTATGCTCGAGGAGCCCGAAGGAGCAGCGACCTTGGAATTATTCGCGTCTCTCGGGCGAAAAAAAATTCAAAAATTCACGATCCTCCGATTCTTCCTACCGCGCACCCCCCCCCCCCCCCTCCCTCTCCCCTGAATTATCGGCAAAAAATCTAGTAGATAAATCGCAGCGGGTCGAGAATAGCTTCTTGTCGCGTGATTTCTCATCCGCGATGCAAATACGAAGAGTGGTGGCCCTTTTTGGAGAAAAAAAATGAAGCGAAACGGTCGAGCATCACCTTTACTTTTTTTTTCTCCAAAGAGCGATTCGCAAATGAATTTTCACTCCCCCGGGTGGCGGGATGCTGGGACTCGCGTAGACTCGGGAGTAAAAAAAACAAAAAGTGAGAGCGAAACGATGAATGACTGGGAAGATTCACACCGAAGCTCGTTGACGAGATCCCCATTGGGATGAGCGCGAGATTGGCTCTCTCTCTCTCTCCCTCTCTCTCTCGCGCGCGCTCTCTCCGCGTTTACCCTCGCCAGGGGGGGTCCAGGGTCTCTCGCGATCCGGAGTAAAGATTCGACTAATAATTTCTGGGCGGCATCTTCATATCTTGCCTTTGACTTTGTTCCTTGCAACGGGAACACACGCACGCATACACGAAGAATTTGGCGCGAGAAAGAATGAAGCTGCGTTTTAAGGATAGCGACGGGAGAGGAGGAGGAGGAGGAGGACCGGCACATTGTTGAGGAAGAGAGGAAACGAGAACCCGTGCTTTTCAGTCGGACTTGTTCTTCTTCGTCTTTTGTTTCTTTTTCTCTTTCGATTTGTTCTTTTTTTTTTTTTTTTTCATCTTCCCGCATACCTCACTCTCTTTCCATCTCTCCGCGGAACATTCTGCGTACGTTACGTGTCTGCATTCCGTGTGGCCTTTGGCCTCTCTCCCGAGAGATGCGCGAACAAGTTTGCCTCGAGGTTCACAAAGTTCCTGTGGGTGTGTGTGTGTGTGAGTCTGCCGCCCAGGATACCTCTCGCAGGATCGTTAAGAGACCCCACGAGAATCTTTCTGTATACTTATCGTGTTTCGCGCATATAGAACGTACTCTTAGATAAAACCCACCCTGATACATCGGACGAGAGCAGTTTGCCACTTTCGGAACAACGTTTTCGCTCTGTTTTTTTGCTTCACGTACATCCACGGGGTTCATTCACAAAAGTTTCGTTGTTCAGCGGTGAAAGGAATCTCGCCGTTTCGAGCAATTCGAATCTGGCGTTTGACGGCGAATCGGGAGATTCGGTGTTGCGAATATATCGTTTTTTTTGCTTTTCACGTTGGTCATTTTGATGACCAAACGATGGAGCGTCGGTAAAACAGGGAACTGTACGCCGCGCGAAGGGGAACTCCGCGCGAGAGGCTTGGTTGATGCGCTCGGCGAGCTGCAGGGGTAGTTGATGCGATGGGCAGTTTCACTACGGGGCACTCGAGGCCCTCCCGATTTGCCACACTCCTGGCTGTTACATTCGACGAGTAGCGCCGCATCCGAACAAAAACAAAATGCCCCCTCGTCCTTCGTTCGAGTTACACTCGATACTCATTATTATTCGCAGCAGTTGCGCGCACGAAGGAGCGTACGGGGAGAGGAGAATGAGGAGAGAGAGAAAAGAGAAAAACGCAGGACCCGCTGTGCAGCTCGTTCTCGTAGCTCTTGGTCGCACGCCGCTCGTGTTCTTCGAACGCCAGCGAGAGCAAAAGGCCTCCGAATACGCATCAGTGCGCCTTCGATCTTTTCGCATTTCTTGCCTCGATTCCTTTTTCTTTTCTTCCATTTTTACGCGAATTATTTTACGCGCGTACATCGCTCTGCCACGAGCGTCGCTTTCGTCCGAAAATGGCGCATTTGCACACGTTATAACACGCATATTCGCGTACAGTACGTGCACGCGTGTAAAAATATTCGAAAAGTCATCCGACTCTCGGTATTTCGATGTCTCTCGATCCTTTCGCGTTTCTCTCTGCTTTTCTCTCATTATTATTCTTCGCGGTCTCACTGCTCTCGCTGGCGGGCCGCCGGCCGACTCCTGGACCCTCTCTCGCTTCTCTCACGACGATTTTTCTGTTTTTCTGCTGGAAAACTTTGGACATTTTGGGGGGGCAGGAATTATCGAAGAATTCGCGGCGAATTTTGTAAAAGCTGAAAAGATTCGAACGTTCGAGTCCAGTGGTAGGTTTGATCCGTAAGACGAATGAATTCGTCGAGAGACACCCTGTAGATGAGGCTGCAAAGTTGCCCCATCGATTCTCCTTCGTTCCTTCGCACGCTCGCGTATTCTCATCCGCGGTCCAGCTTCGTACTTTCTCTCCGTCTCTCTCTTTTTTTTTCTCCGTGGGAGAGCCGATTTCTTTTCTGGACTCGAGGCCGCGGCGAATGCCCGCCCTCGTTAGCCTCGCCGAGTTCGCATAAATTCCTCACCCTCCTGGTGGACCACCGAATTCCGTTGGTCCTGTTCCCATGTCGCGCCTCCTTCGATTCTCTCATTCCGTTGGCCCTTTCGACGCGGTGCCATCTCCTTTGCGCGCCCCGTACGGCTCCGCCGCGCGAAATCGCCCCTGATGAATCTCTCCGCGAACCAGCTTCGGCCATTGACACCCTCGGGGAATGGAATCCCGCGAATTTCCACGCGCGTTCATCTTCCATATTTTTCATTGTTCTCGCGAAAATTCACCATACTTTTCGCAGTGAATTTCTCCGCTTTTTCCAATCCGCACTCGCACCGATTTCGTTTCTCGAGCCAAGGGAATTCGCCAAATTCTCTACGGTATTTATCGTCCATCTCTCTCTCTTTCTCTCCTCAAACGTTTCTCGTCCATTTCCCAAACGTACATCAATACCGACCGAGCACTCGAGCTGTGCGAACGTCAAGGACAGACCGGAAGTGCAAGTTTTGAGTCGCTCTGTTTCCTTGATTTTACACACACACACAAACACCGTGTATCCACAGTTTCCGGAAACTTCTCGATGCCCCTTTTACTCCTTCCGCCTCTTTCTGCACTTTTCTTCAACGAATTTTATTTCACGTCATTTTTTATTTCCTTTTTTTTTTTTCTTGCATTCCGCTCTTTTCACGTTCAACTCTGAACTCTTCCGGCTCGATGCCTCTCCGGCTGGACCACCCGTGTTGCTCGAACCGGAGAAAAAGCCGGAGAATTTTGAGGAGAATTCTCGAAGAAGGAAAACGCCCATTAATTCCATTTTATTCATCGAAACTCGACGTTTTCGTCGTGTTTCTTTCGTTTCTCGAAGAAAATACGTGGTCCCGCGCGGTACGAAAGTGGATTAGCGTAACGATCGATGCGCCGACTGAATAATGCATCAGCAGAGAGGAGAAAGGACAAACGTTTTTCAAACGCGAAATTTCAGACAAGATTGTCATCTACCTCTGGATTCCACATACCCTCGTTTCCCTTTTTTTTGTTCCCTTCTCGAGATCCTCGAGAGATTCCGTCTCGCGTGCGGAATCCCGCAGGAATCCCCTCCCTCGCATCTCTGCGGTCCTGCGTTATACGCCGTATGAATGACGAATTTTACCGTTGTTTTTTCCTCCGTCCCCCACTTTTTCGCCCTCCATTATCGCAGATCGCACCATGAACCATCGCATTTTGTCGTTTTGAAGATAAAAATGCAATCGCGCGAATAATGAATTTTTCCGTCATCGACGACTCGTATTTCTCGCCGCCGGACGTGTCTCAACTTGTTACGTCAAAGTTGGTTTTTTTTTCCTCGTTTCTTTCAAACGTAATTACCTCGCCGGTATTTTACATCTTGGGGATCGGCGTTACCGTACTCGGTATATTAAAGTTGCGAGAAAAAAGGAGAGGAATAATGAGGGGAGGGAGGATGAGAAAGAGGGATGCTGGGCGAGATGGGATAAGTGCACTCGAGAATATATATTCTTCGCGGTTAACGTTGTACGCCGAGTGGTTGCCTTTTTTCTCGCTCCAGCTTCCTCGCCGTCGTTACTCCAATCTCCGGGTGCGAGAATGGCCAACTTTGCGGGTCCTTTTTCGCCTCGATTTCTTTCCCTCCCTCGCGACTTTTTTCGCGTTGAATTTTCCCCTTTCTCCCATGATTCGGAAGCGACGCATCGAATCTCTCACACGCTTCCAGCCACCGCACAATGGTCGTTTGTATATTCGTTGCATTTTTCGTTGTGTGCCTCCCCCCCCTCCCAACGATTCCCTCAACGATTCTCGGTCTTTACCTACAATAATAAACGTATATACGGGCGATCGGTGCTAGTCTCGAGGGCATCTCCCGGCCCTCGAAAGTCTCGACAATCGACCTAATGACTCGAGGCACCCGGCCTCATTCTTCATTCCGCCATATTTCCATTCACGTTTCTATTCTTTCACGCTTCCATTATGCAGCGCACGCCATCGTTTCAAAACGCCCCTCTCTCCCCGCCGGCCTGCCTCCTCGGCCGCCCCATCTATCGGCGGACATTGCTCAGAGCGTGCGGCGATTGTTGGGTCGTTTTTTTTTTATTTTTTCTTCATTTTTCTCTCCTTCCGCGTCACCCCGACGTTTTTTTCACCCGTTGTTACGACTATTATTATTTTTCATGCCGAGCGCGTCGCAAGGTGGAGCATCCAGCGTTAAATTCAATTTGGCGGGAGCGTCGTTCTCGCTCCGTACGTGCGGTGGCGCTCTCGTAGCGCTCGACTTTATTCCGAGCTTCTGTCGTCCAGGAAATATCGCTGTTTTTAGAAGCTGGAGGGAAAACACTTTGCGAAAGATGTGAAAGTTCCTCGTTACGTGTGTGTGTGGGGGGGTGGGTCGCCTCTTATTGCCGCAACATGGCGGAGGAGTAAAATGTACGAGTCGCGAGCTCGCGACAGGATCGGAAAGTCGTTACGATCCCGGGCGAGCAGAGCTCCCCGGGAAAAGCGTCATCAGGGAAGGGGGGAGATGGGAAAAACAACGACAAGTTTTTCAAGCTGTTTTTCCCAACGTTCTCCCTTCTTTTCTCTTTCTCTCGCTTCGGAATTTCGATACGTTTGTTGCCTCTGCACTCGCGTCGCGTTTCGCACTCGGAGAAATTCCTCCCTCGCGATGGAGACAAAGTACGAATCCTCGAGAATACGTATATCCCACCGGTGTTTCCCTCTTGACTTTGTCACTCGCGAGCTTTCCTTCCGAAAGTGCGAAAGGAGCGAAAAATGTTCCTCGGCGATAATGGAAGGCGAGAAAAAACGAGGGAGGCGCGCGACCCTCTCACGAGACGGGAATATACAATTCAGGGTGGCACTTTGCTCCTGAGGAAAAAGTGTCGACCGAGTGAAAAAATTGCCCGGACTAGCCTGCGAAACTCGTCGTTTTTTTCTGCCATCAGAATTCTTCTTTTTTTACTGGTCCGACGAGCGAGGATGCATTTTTCAAAATTGTACTCGTTGCGATATTTCGTCAATGTTTCAGCGTTGGTACAAATTTCTTTTTCGTTTCTTTTTTCTTCTTCATTCGTTCGAATCTCGCGGATTTTTTTTTTTTTTTACAAATCCAACGCGAGATTCATAGAAGCACAGCCCCGCGCGCGAGTTTGTTCTCTTTTGTGAAGTACACTCTGCGCGATGAGAGCTCGAAACGTTCGCCCGATACGAGGCACAAAAGTTATAGGAGAAATTTCATGAAAACCCATCGAAGGTTTCATCTCCAGTTTTTGTCCGCGCGGCTCTCGCTCCTCCTCGTTTTTAATACAGGCTCTCGCGAGTACGGCCAGCTCGTTCTCTCGCGAATGGACCAATTCGGTGAGTGTTTCGAGCCGCATCGTATGGCGAACTTGCAGCGGTGTGAAGAAAATTGAAAAAAGGAAAAAGGGAATATCCCTCCAGCGTGATTGAATCACACTTCCGGTTCCATCTTTCTCAAACTTCCCTTCCCTTTGGCGCGAATGGGAAAAGATTGAGTTTTACGCATCGAGAGGATCCAGTCTGCGGGGACCTCTTTGTTATGAAAGAATCTGTAGCGCAAGAGCGTGTGCATTATTTATGAAGCATTGCTGTACAAAGGCATACTTTTGTACAGCGATGCACGCGTATATAGATATTTATGGAGAAAGAGAGAAAAAGAGACGATTCCCTCGCTCTCTCTCGGTTTCTTTTTCGAGCTTTGCCTGTGAGCTTTACTGGCTTCGCTCCAGCCTCCACCCACGTATGTACCAGCGGTCGATATAATCATCCGACATCCACGAAGCGCGGAGAACGACTGGTTTCCAAGACCACGAACAGCGTGTGTGTATATCCGTGGATTCTCTCTCTCTCTCTCACCCTCTGTTTTTCTATGAAACGCGTACGTCTCGAAGAGAGCACTAGAAACTTTGGCGACCGTGCATCCACGAACGAGAAACTGCAAAACATCTTTGGCTCCTGAAAACTCGTTTCCCATTTTAGTGCAACATTGTCGTTTGTTTTTTCACAAGGTCAAACATTCGCGAATGAGGGGTTGTCAATTGGGAAAATCTAAAAGGAAAGCACGAATTTCGTGATAAAAAAAAACGTGGCTGTGAGGAGGAGAAGAATTTATATCGAAGGGAAATTTCGAGCCTCGAAGCAGCCCGTTGATGGTTTTTTTCATTTTTTTTTTATTGATTCCTCATTGCTTTTATTTTTCAGTGAAAAGGGAAAAAGATTGATGATGGGACGAGAGGCGAGCGGTCGAAGGAAGTAAGGGCAGCGAAACGACGTGTATATAAGTTATAGTGCAGTGGTAGGTTGATCGCGGTTCGTAAAGTCCCAACCGCGAAGGAAAGAAGAAGGCATCGCCGCATTGGCACGTTGCCGGGGTAGAATCAATGACCCGTGTGCGTCTCGGGGCTCTATGTATATACGTACACGTGCGTTTCTGCTCTCGCACCGGTGACGCTCTTCGCGAGCTCTCCTTTGGTATTTTCGGTTCGCCTTCGAAGCGACCGTCTCCTTCTCGCGTACGTGTCGTTGCACCGCCGTTTGTTTCGCGCTTGCAACTTGTTCCATCTCGCTTCTCGTATGTTTTTCGACGCGACTCGTCGATGGGACGAATAATATCATTGATAATCCGGCAACTGTGGGAATTGGCATTTTTTCGAAATTTCGGACGCGGTTATTCGCGCTTCCCGGTTGAAATTTTGGGATTTCGGGAAAAACTCGACGTGTTTCGTGATCAGAGGAAAATTTCCGATCTACTTGGCTATTCGGATGGTGAAAATTGAGGGAAAAAAAGTTTGACCCACTTTTGGCCATTTTGACAGAATCGTGGAAAAGTCGAAATTTCAAATGATCATAACTTTCGTTCTAATCGAGCTATAGAGACTTTTTGGGGGGGTTCTGAACAGCCCTCGAGTAGACTTAAAAAATGGCGCAAGTTAAATGTCGATAGCTCAATTCCTTCCCCCTCAAAATCAACGTTGAAAATTGGCGAAAAAAACGCAAAGGGGTATGTATGGGAAAATTGGCGAAAATCGATGGTCGAACTTTAAAAATCTGCCAAAAATCGAAAAATCAGGATATCTGCATGAACCAAACGGCATTTTGAAGCCTCAACAATTGCGAAGAGAATAAGCGCAAGTTGGAACATCTACCTCAAAGGGGAAAAAAATGGCAACCCTTTTAGTGAACCAGCTCGAACCAGCGAAAAATGGCGAAAAATGTTGGGTTTCAAAAATTCGATTCAACAGTCAATATCGATGTATTTTTTCCCGCTGATTACGAAAAACACCGATATTCCATCGAAAAGTCAATATTTCTCGTCAAAGTCAAAAATCAAGTCTCGCGCCGCCGAGCGCAGAACCCGGGGTCGCAATGAAAACATAAAAATTCCACGTTATCGGCGATCGTCATCTTTCACTTTCTCTCGGTCGGGCGCGTGTGCGCCGCTCATTTTTGCCGTGGAATTCGCGCTTCCGAGCAAAGTCGCCGGCGCGGTATCGCGGAAGACCTTGGCCATCGATGTACGACACACGAGTGAAAAGATAAAAAGACAGCAGCGAGAGAGAGAGAGATAGATAGATAGAGAGAGAGAGAGAGAGAGAGAGAGAGAGAGAGAGAGAGAGAGAGAGAGAGAGAGAGAGAGAGACAAAGATCACGATGACGATTCGAGTCAGGAATTCGCGAAACTTCGGGGGCGGTCCGGCAGAGGGTGTACGCGAGGGAGAAAAGACGGGGGAGCTCGAAGACGAGAGAGATAAAAAGGAGGCAGTCGCGAGATGCGGTGAGTTGTGTTCCCAGGTCTTTTAATGGTTCGTCCCTCGCGTCGGCACGCGAGGGCGGCAAGACCTGAAAACATTTATACCGTAGATTCTCATACACGGCCGTACAAACTTGTATATATCCATGTATAAATACACGTCAAGGGGGTAAAGTGAGCCAGACTCGAGGGAAAAAAAGAGCAAACGGACGAGGGAGAAACTTTGCGAAAAAAGGAAGCCCGAGGTAACCTGTTATACCTGAAGGAACTTGCACGCATCGCACAGGTTCGAGTCTACCGCTGCTTTTGCTCCTCGAGTGTACCACGCTCGCCCTCTTCTCTCTCTCTCTCTCTCTCTCTCTCTCTCTCTCGTTTCACAATACTTTCTCTTCTCTATCAATTCTTCTCCCTCTCTCTCTCTCAGCCGGGTGATCTTTGCAGCATCCTTCCCTCTCGATCGACAGATCGAACACACCCATACTGCAACGGAGATGAGCTCTCCGCGATTCTTATGTAAAGCCTACGTGTTCCTACCATCTTTGCCCTCCCTCCGACCCTCTCTCACTCTCTCTGTCTTTTTCTCCTTCTACGCTTTGATCATCGACGATGAGAAAGCATCGAGAGGCGGTAATTATCGAGAAAACTGTGCGTTTTAAGGTTCTGGAGGATTGAATTGTCTAGAGAGAGACAGAGAGAGAGACACGTTTTACTGTTGCCATGGGAATGTTGAATCACGCCAGCTCTGGTCGTTTCTCCGATTAATTCAATTTTTTCTTCTCTCTCCTCCTCTCCGTACTCGACTCTTAATTTTTAACAAATTCCCTCGGCTCGCGCCACACAAATCGTGCCATCAGCTCCGGAGATTCATTCTCCGCCCGAGGAATAATTCATTCGTCCCCATACTCGACGTGGCAATTCCGCGAGGCTCGCGATTATCGACGATACACAAACCCATTTGCCAACACACACGCGGTTTCATTTCCGTCGCAAAATTTTTTATTTTCCGATGGAGTAGGATAAGATAAATAAAAATACCAAACATCGTTTTTCAAAATCCGCAATCGCAGCCGCTTCGCGTAAACGACCGTGTCGAACGGTCGAAATAAGGGAAAAGTATATTCCACGAGGAAAAGAAAAATTAGGGCAAGAAAGCAAACACAGCGGGGTGAAGAATCGATGACAAAATCGGGTCAAAGTTGGCAGGGGGGATGAAAACGATGTTTTTTTCTTTCTCTCCCGCCTTTCTATCCATCGGTCGTCAACGATCGAGAGAAATTTTTATTGCCTCTTTGCGCATCAAAGTTTCCCCACGACCTTTCGACTCCTCTCGAGTAGATTTTCGGCGCCGTTGCGAGGACAGATACAAAAGCAGTTTTTCACTCTTTTCTCATCGTCCGAGGGAAGAATCGCGCACGAGAAACGTGCGCCAATTGTGAGTTTCCGGTCGGTAGGAAAAAGATCCATACAGAGAGGAGGAAGAGGGGGGGGGGGCGAGAGTGTGTCGAAAGGGATGGAATCGCGAAATAAGGGTGACTCTGCGGAATAAATCGAAGGGAATTAAGCTCGGATAAATATATCTGTATTTGTACGTTTATATATGTATTTCTGCATCCCCGAGGCGAACCACATTCTCGAACCTGATTTCTCGAGAGAGAAGGAAAAATTTCTCAATCGAAAATCCGCATAAAAGACTATCGAGAGCGAGGGAGAGAGAGAGGGCGAGGAAAAAACAAGGAGAGCCTCGAAGATAAATTCGTTATCGAGATTCCGTCGTACCATAGAAGAAATTTCCAACGAGGAGATAAAAGATTCCGCGGTGCTACGTACAACGCACGCACCGCCACTATTACTCGCTCCATTCTTTCGATATTCTTCCACCCTCGTGGGAATTTTACGTGGGCGCGTAAAACTTCTTGCACGGGCTGTTTTGACGTTGATTTTCTTCACGACAATTACCTTCCTCGTTATCCATCACATGAATGAACAAATAATAGTTTGTTCGTTGTGTTACATGTTACATTTATCAATACACGATATAGAATAATATCAATAATGATTGAAACACAGTGTATGAATTACCTCGCGATATTGTTGGAAAAAAAAACGTTCCGAGCGAAGAAGGCTGCACACTGAAAAATCTCCCGGAAGCTCGCAGCTCCATCCGAGCATGCGAATCGTGTGCAGAAATAAAAATACCCACCGACGGCTTGTGCATCAATGTTTTTTCTTCCATTTTATGCTCGAGCGATATCGAACGTATCGTTGAGGGAGCAGAGAACATTTTCGCCATCTCTCGCGCCTTCATTTCCACGATTCCCACGGAAAATCATTTTCATCCCCCCCTTTGTTCTTTGTTTTACACGTCCCAGTACGGTTATTCCGCCATATTTTTTCGCATAAACATCGATTCATCTCGAATTCCATCGAGAATTATATCTCTCTTTATGGTCCAATGATAATCTCGATTCTTCGGTAGGTTTTATCTTCGTTCCCTTGGAAAATGTTTTAACAAAAATGTTTATTCTTGCGGCAATTACGTCGCGGTCTTCGAGATGATTTTAAACTTTCGGCCGGCAGTGTAAACATGTATAAAAGGTCGATTAAACGTTTCGCGAGTATCGGCTCTAATCGATTGGCTTCGATTCTTCCCTCTCCGTCTCTCTCGATTCTTCCTTTGAGAGATACGATGATGGAGAGCCAAGAGAGGAGGATGAAATGACAGAGAGGACTCGCATGGTCGAGACTCGACCAACATCCTCCGCTCCGATCGCTATAGGGAACTCTGATCCCTCTCTGTTCCGTTTCTCTTTTCATTCGAAGCATCAGAGAGCGCAAAGCAGAAGAAGAAGCAACGGCAACAGCAGCAGCAGCGGCGAGTCAAAGCACGAGCAAGCACACACCGGCAAAGGATGCGAGGAATGCGAGATGGGCGCGCCACAGGGTGGTGAAGCTGTATAGGCAGTCTTTCATCTCGTCTCTTTCACTCTCCCTCTCTCTCTCTCTCTCTCTGTCTCTCTTCTCTTCCATTCTCTCAGCAGACTTTATTTTTCCCCCTTTTCCTCTCGTTCATTCCCTCTTCCTCCGTCCTCTCCTTCCTCTTCCTTCGAAATCCGTCGTCCTTCTCGCACCACACGTTTTTCTCTCCTTTTTGCATTTTCTTCTTCATCTTCGTTCTTCCATTTTTTCTTCTCTTTCCTGCCTCCTTCTCTCTCTCTCTCTCGTTCTTTCTCTCGGGTATATATTCGTCCTCGTTCGGGATCTCAAACACCGCTTCATCTCCGTTATAACACCGAGCTCCGACTTGTTATATACTCCATTCACACATAAACATACGCGTACGTGTGTAAACGCTCGTAAAACCACGTATGCAGGAATATTACAACGATACAGACGGTATCCACACGAATATTACACGTACGCGCTCATAATACGAGCAGTACGTTCGCGCGCAAAAATCTTCTCGTTCCGGCCACGAAGGAACACACGCGTGTGTCTCTCTGCTCCATTGGCAATATCCTCCATCGTTGTATACACCCTTTATGCACGTTCCCCCCGAGCACGCCGCGGAAATTTGTCCATCTACGTGTTTTCCCGACGAAAGAATTCGCAAGCTTACGTACCGCACCGTCCACACACCGCCGGCCGAAAGTTGGCAAAGTATCGATGGAATAAATTCCTTTTACAAGCCTCCGTAAAAATTTCTCCTCATTTTTACTCCATTTCCGTTCATCTCCGGTTTATTTTCATCGCAAAGTCAAATGTCGATTTCGTTTGTCGCTATATTCTCGTCGGTCGGACGCTTTTGGCCGACGGTGCGCGAAACGCGCATGCAACTCGATACTTTTGTCCGCATTATGGCAAAGAGAAGGGAAGAAGGAAGAGAAAAAGAAAAAGAAAACGTTGAAGCAAAACACAGGGTTATTAATGTTCGTTATTTTGATCGTCCCTGGACGACTTTTTGCCCGCAGAGGGAGCACGACGCCTTTGAGGAATTTTCAGAGGAAAAAACGGAGAGTGATGACAGGCGTATAAAAAACGTCCAACGGCGTATAACAACGTAACGCGCGGCGTCTCCGCGCCGCATAGTCGCGAGAGTTTTGAGATCGCGCGGAGGCTGCATCGAAGATCGTTCAACGACTTTGTCCTCTCCCTCTCTCTCTCTCTCTCTTCTTACCCGCTCGTTCCTTCCTGCAGCCTGGGGCCTCGCTAAATTGGTTGAACTTTGCCCCTCGTGAGTAATCGAGATCTCGTCTTCTCGCTCATCCTCGCTTTGCGTTCGAACGCTCGCGCGAATCTTTCTTCTTCTTCCTCCTTCTCCCTCCGTGATACACACACACACACACACACACACACTCGCGCGCGCGTTCGCAACCATATGCATATATAAATATATATTTTTCCGCAGGATACAGTCGTCGCATCGAACAAAGACGCCGGGCGAGAGAAAGGGAGAGAGACGAGTCGCGAGAATAGCGAAGAAGAAACCCGCGGGCCTCCGTTGACGCGTTAAGTCCCTCTCAATGCCCAGGAAGTCACCCGGGAACACCTTCTATTATGACACGACCGCGCTGTTAGAGCTCTCTCGGCAATCGCCTCCGTCGATCATTTGTACAACGACGCGCCATACATCGTCGGATAAAACGGAATGATTTTACTCTCCTTCAACGAAGCCAAATTTATCGCACGCTGCACTTTCAATGGAGTCCCAGCTTCGCTTCGAACATCATCAAAGTATTCCACATACGAATACGTTCGTTTAATATCGCTCGACTTCTTCTCTCTCAGACGTGACGTTTTTAACGCGCGTCGCATAATACGTCTTTTCAAGGATTCTTCTTACGATTCTCGTCCCAAGACGACCTCTCGTCTCTGCGCGCGAATATCCGAGCATCTTCATGCCGGAATCTCACTCTGAAACTTCCCGCGCCTTTCTATTTCATTGAAAAACTAGAATTTTTCGCCAATCGTTTCGCGACAAAAAAAAAGGTCAATAGGGATAAATTCGTTTGAAAAATAATTTCTCCTTGAAGACGATCCGTATCGATCTCGCCAAAGGACTACCTCAACCCGGTTGTCCTCCCCCGCCCCTCGTTCTCTTTTTATTCCCCGCGATACAACGAACATGACAATTCGACGAGTTGCGGAAGTTTGGGGCGATTGTTTTGTTTTTTTCTTTTCACATTATTATCACGCCCCAGTCGCGTTGTACACACCACCGAGACTCCTTCACGTCGAATCTTTATCTCGTTTCTCCTCGCCAGACCCATTGTAATTGTAAATTTCATCGGGGAACGGTTTCATATTTATTATTCGTCTCGTACAACAGGGACGATCGCGCTGGAGCGTGAGGTGCGACGTGCCAATCGCGTTGTTTCTTCGCACCAGCGATTTCCGTCGAGACGGGACGATAGTATCCTCTCTCTCTCTCGCTCTCTCTCTTTTTCTCGCAATATCGTTGCTTCGTTGATCGATTCGTGGTGTTGCGGCCCTCCTGCGGTCCGTGACTCACCTTTCGCCAGTGTCTGCACGAAGAACGAGACGGTAGGGAAGAGCCAGGGTGAATGGGACGCTACAGGCCACGTTCGTGCATTATAAACGCATTCGTTAGGGTGGTTCGACGATAAAAAGGGCTAACATCGAATCCGTTTTCCCATTCGAGGATATTTTGACGTTTGGCTGTGCGGCGTGAAGAATGATCTCCTTTCCAGCAGCAGTTATTGAATCCACCCACCGCTTTTTGCCACCACCCTAATGTATACGCAGAGGTGAGTGAGAAATTGACGAGAAGAGGAAGTCGGTGGGAGGACGGAAAAGGTTTTCAAACGCCGAGGAATCGTTGGCGAACCGAGGAGTGGAGAATGAGAGACGAGAGGAAAGAAATCGAAGAAGAGGTGCGCCAGCGTGCGAACGACAACGAGCAGCAGCCCTTTTGTTTCCTTCTTCCTTTCTCTCTCTCTCTCTCTCTCTCTCTCTTTCTCTCTCTCTCTCTCTCTCTCTCTCTCTCTCTGATCAAGTTACCCGCGTCTCCCGTATCAGTATCAATTCGTGTTTATCTCAGCCCTTTGGCTCCCACGTTGACGAGCACTCCTACGCGATTGTTCTCCTCGACGAC
Source organism: Heteropelma amictum (assembly GCA_959613375.1). Taxonomy (NCBI): domain Eukaryota; kingdom Metazoa; phylum Arthropoda; class Insecta; order Hymenoptera; family Ichneumonidae; genus Heteropelma; species Heteropelma amictum. The sequence continues at coordinate 14,027,822 of OY390726.1, read as the reverse complement.
GAGCATCTCACTTCCGCCTCCCCACCAATTCCGAGTGATACACTCCGAATGGAGCTCAAAGACGCGAAATAATTGACATTTTCACGAATCGTCCATGCAAATCCCCCGTTTCTCGAGGTCGTAATATAACCATCAGTTGACTTTTTTCTCCACACTCGATTTCTCGTTAAACTAGAATCGCGAGTCAACGTCCTTGATACATCGCTAAATATAACGCGTTTATACCCGCATAAAACATCTCTCGATCCGTTTATTATTCTCAAACTCGTATTTAGTCATTTACATTTGTCGCTCGCCCCGAGTGTTATAAAAATACGAAGCGAAAAGGAGGAGCTCAAAGTACAGAAGGAAGAAGAAGAAGCAAAAAGAAGAAAAGTAGCAAAAGACGATTTATTATTCGTCTCCGTGGATGAAATCTCTCGAGATGTTCAAACCGGTCGTCTGTGCGTCTGTATGTGTGTGTGTGTGCGCGGATTTGCGTTCATCTCTCTTCCTCTCTCCCTCTCTCTCTCTCTCTCTCGTTTTTTCTCTCGAGAAGAAACTTTGCGTCGCCAAGGCGATTTATATTTATTTCGCTCCTGTGTGTAGCGAAATTCGCGAGATCCCACGTTTTCTTATCGCCGCCGGTTCTTCGCGGTACGCAAACACACACGCACGCTCCTCTCCTCGAGTAAAAATTAAACTTGTACAGGCAAAACTCCTCTCTTGTTCTTCTGGTTTACAGAAGAACGCGCGGGCGATAGCACAAAGTGTCGACGCACGCAAAAACATATTTTCTCGCGTCCCAGCGCTGCGTTTCATCGACTCGCGTATCATTCGACGGTACGATACCTTTTTTTTGTGCAATTACTCGCAGGGAGAGATTTACGATGATTTTTCCGACGCATCGATCGTCCATATTTATTACGTATCGCCTGTACATTTTTTCCTCATTTTTCATGTTCTTTTTTCTATCGTTTGATCGGTCGATAATGTAGATTCGTCGATTTTCCTCAGGTGCGAAAAGTGTGCGGCCGAGCGGAGCTCCAAACGTCGCCGTTGTCGTCCAACATGGAGGAGTCGTCGGGCGATTCGCCGTCTCATCAGTCCACCGGTCAGCCGCACAAAGCATTGCCCACGCAGTTGCACGTGCAGCTCGGCAACTTTTTGGCCAGCGTCGTGAGATCTCGCACCTTTTACGGAACGCTGGCCGACGCCATATGCGAGGAATATCCCGACAAACGCTGCTGGAACGGCGAACGCGTCGGGGAGTGAGTAACCCACTTATATCGGCAATTCAATTGAAATTTCGAACAAACGGCGCGTTATTACGAATATTATTCTCGATAATCGAGGCTAATTTTGTTGTCGCTTTTGCGCTCGTAAAAAAAAGAGACGAGGGAGGAAAAAACGCCCTCCGCACACGCGGTATACGCTCTTTTGTCCCGGACGGTATGGGATCTTTGTAAAAGGAGAAAAAAAAAGGTTTTTGCATGCCGTCACGGAGAGCCCGGTGTCTGATGAATACACAATCGATTCTCTCGGGCGCGGTATTGTTTTCCGCGAAAATCAGCCAAACTCCGAATCGTTATTACCGCGGATTATCGTCAGTTTGATGATTCAACGGTGTAGCCGCGTTCCCGTATAGATATTCGAGGATTGTTCGACTATAATTACGAATTAAACGCTTCGCGCGAGGGCGTCGGCGCAACGAGATCGTCGATTTTCGCGCAATCATTCGCCATTCGTTTTACGTATATGTATATTTTTCTGATATTCTCGTAATATACATGTATTAATCTCAGAGAGCTGCCGCGTTAATGATACAGCTCCATTGCACTCCCCTGGCTTCGCGCTCTTTACACGTCGCAGTCAATTTCCTCCTGTTCGAGCCCAAAGTCAACTTGGCGCTTAACCACTAGTGCTAATACCGTATACGCGTGGCTATACATGCTATATACTTGTATGTATATAAGTATATAGCATAGTGCATTATATGTACTACATTAGGGAATCAAATTTTCACATTGTACATGCATGTATGACCGCGTGTATACAGGAAGGTCCACTTGAAACGAGCCATCCTGACATTTTCCTCGGGGTTGAGGCTACCGGAAAAAGATGCGAATAAAATTGAGAAAAAAATATACAAACGTTCGTGTTATCGAAGAGCTTAACGCGAAATGTATGACCTTGGAGCTTTTTTTCGTGGTCCGCTTCAAGTGGGTCTTCCTGTACAAGGCGAGGTTATGCTTATAATGTAGCCGTTCTTCGACAACTCCTCCAAGGGATGTATAAACCCCCGTCTGCTTAACGTACAGGGGGAAAGAGAGAGAGAGAGAGAGGGAGAGACAAGTTTCCGGTGTAGGCGGCGGTGAAACCTCGTCGCTCCAGAGGCTTCTAATTAACTTCCATTTCTGTCGGGCTTTAGGACTCTCGGTTTTCATCCATGGGATTGAAGGAGGAGGCTCCTCGACGTTATTGCCGAGCGCGACCAGCGTCCACGGGAGACTCCGTTTGCGAGCCTCAATTAACGAGAATGTTTGTTCGGAACAACGGGGAAATAATAGAGCCTGCAAAACGAGAAAACGACGAGTTGGAAAAAAGGCGATAATACGAGAGGGGGGGGGGGGGGATGTTTTTTCGTTCGGAATTTGGGAATGAGGCTGGAAATTCGTGTGAAAGCTTTCAGTCGCGTTTTTCTTCTTCCTCTCTTCGGTTTTCAAGTCTGCGAGGTTGAAACGAGAGGAAACGAAAAGAAGAAAAAAATTCATCGTAGCTGCAGTTTTTCTCTCTTTAGTACATTTTTTTCCCGTCGCGGTGTCCGAGGTGTCGTAATTTCGCCTCTTTGAGATAATTTCGTTCATGGTCGATCGGAATATCGCTTTCGAAATTCTTCTCGAGATTTGCAACTCGATCCACGATCATCGTCACCCTTTCTCGATCGATCGTCATGCAGGCAGGTGCGTCAACCGGTACACCTCGTTCTTCGCTGTCTTTTTTTCCTTACGTAACGTGACTCTCCCTTTTCCCTCACTCTTGGCGATAATTTCGATCGTTCTCGCGGGGAAAACGCCTGTCGTTGGACATCTGGATGTTCGATCCGGTTCGGATTCTGCACTGCGAGGATCGTACGCTCAATTTTCGGTTTTTTTCTTCTCGTATATAAATTTAACGACGCGATGAGGAAAATTTTCTTTTATTACGAATATACATTTTTCTCCCGTTTCGAATTTCATTCGAGCATCTTCGCATACGCGGTGGCGAATCTCATATTTGCGAATAAATCATCACTCGCGCAACAACGCGCGAGCGTAGGCACGAATTCGGGTTGGCAGTTTATTTGTCCACGCTCTTCTCTCATTCTCTCTCGTTCTTTTGTCTTTTTTTCTCGTCTTTCATTCTCTCGTTCCATCTCTCCGCCGACAGAGGAACGGTGTTTGGTTTCCCATACGGCCACTGGACAAAATCCATTGGGACACGGGATGTGTGAATGCAAGAGCAAAGGAGAGAGAAAGAGTTCGCTCCGAAGAATGAGAAAAGCCCGGGCCATGAGGAAGGAGGGAGGGAGAAGCAAACTACGTCATTGAGTGTAAAAAAGAAATCAAGGACCCGAGGGTGGAGGGTCCGTCGAGTATTAAAGTAAAGTCTGCTGCCCCGAGCCTCTCTCTCTCTCTCTCTCTCTGTTCTTGTCCTCCTTTCCTCGCTCTTTCCATTTCGCGATTCTCCACTCGGAAATACCAAGTACGTGCATGAGCGTGTGTTCGCGTGTGTGTGTACCTCGCGACGAAACCCGTCCGGGTAGAAGGAATTTCTGCCATGGACCGAAGGAGAACCGACGAGGATATTTCGCTCACGATTCTTCGTCCTCCGGTGTAGAAAGACAACTCTTTCTCCCCCACGACCCTCCGTGCAATTTTCCTCGTTCCAGCGGCAGCAATTGGAGCGAGAATTTAGCATGAGAATAATTCATCGCCCGGCGTGGTGCTCGCGAATAAAAAGAGCACGAGGGAGCGAAATTAACGATGAAAAAGCGTCGCTACTTTGTCGTGCGCACGGTTGGAAGATTGAAAAATTCCGCAGCGGCTACATGCGTGCGCGGTTATCGCTGGCGACGAACAGCACAGGGCAAAGGGCGCGAAGAGGCGAAGCTCCGAAGAAAATTGTCGAAAAAGACGAGCGTTTGGGTACCCGCGGAGAACGATGATACACGCCGAGAGCGATGGGAACGAGCCGAATAAAGACGGCGGACTTTCGCGAGGAGGCGCGCGTGGGACGCTTCGCGTGGGCGTCCTCGCGAAGTCGCACCGGGTAACGCTTCGCGACTCGTGTATTTATAAACGCAAACGCACATTGCGTATTCCCATGTACACTCAACAGCATACATATTCATTTGTGATAATTGGCCTTTACAGGATGATTTTAATATCGACTGAGCCGTATAAGGACACTCCGGGCACCGCGATTCCTCCTCGACGATGACGCAAGAGAGGACAAGTGGCGCCACGTCGTGGAAACTCATAAGGTCGCGAGAGAGTCGAGCCTCGTTCGTTGGTTTTTCTCTCGCCGACGGAAGCCTTCATTGGCAACGTCGTTCGACTCTCGAACCATCATTTTTAGAAATGCTTCAATCGTGGCTGGCTTTTTTCTTTCTCGAGTCGCGTTTTTCTTGACCCTGACATGCCCACGTCGGGCGAGACTCGTGTCGGCTGATTTGGCGAGCCGTCGACGAGAAGGAAGGAGTGGAAAAACAACGAGAAGACCGTCCAGAGAGAACGTGGCGAAACTTGGGAAAGCTGCAAAGAGATGCGAAAAAAAAAACGAAGATTCGGAGAACGTCCGAGAGAGGGAGCAGACGGATTGCACGTAGAATGCACAGCCCGACACTCTGGCGCCCGTTTGCTCTCGTTGCCAGACTCATTGGCGGCAAGGCGTCCCACCGACTGCGCCACTCGCTTCCCCCACTCCTCGCGTGTACACTCTGTTACCCTCCCCCCTCCCCCGCGCTCTTCGCTCTCCGCCAATGTATTCTCTGTTCTCTCTCATTCGGGCGTAACTCGCTCCTGCTCGCGATACTCTTTGCTCTCCGGTTTCTACCCTGCCTCGTGTCATCGCGTACCCGCCGCATGTACACACATGCGCGTGTGTATATGCATATTAGGGTGGTTCGAAAAAAAAAAAAAAAATCGAAACTTTCCGCGACCCCCGGAATGGTGGATTTACCCCGCGGAAAGGGATTTTTTTCGCCTTTTTTCTCCAATCCAATGGGGCAATTCATCCCTGATACGCCGGTTCCGCAGGGACGGTGCGCTGATGGCGAGGATTTTTTCAAACAGACTAATATTTATACGTTTACAAAGCTATGTTTCGCCTTTTGCCTCGGGGTCGTTTTTATTCCGACCCTTGCCTGGGTCTCTGCGTCTCTCTGTGGATCCACGACCCCCGCGTTATTAGCGCACAGCCGCAAAAGAGCACGGGATCACGAAATTTTCGTCCCACCGCAGTTTCCGCTTCATCTCCCTTTCTGCCCTCGTTTTTTCCCCTCTTTTTCTCCGCCTCTCCGAGCGTTTTTTTTTTTTCTTCTTACCCGCCACCGTTTCATCCTGATTTTGCGGATGGGAACGTCGCGAGTGCGCCCGCGGACCAGACAACGAGGCGCGGCCTCGTTCAACCTGCTCTCTTTCTCTCTTTAGCCTCGTTCGACGTTCGAAATCTTTGCCCGAGTCTGACGTCGCTCATTCTCCGTGGCATCTCCGAGTTAGGCTCGCGCAAATACCTCGTGACTGACCGAAACGGTAAAAGCGAGAGGAAAAAGTGGAGTATTCGCGAAATGGTGCGTCGAAATTGCCAAATGGATTCAGGTGGAAACGACAGAGACAGAGTTGAGTTGAGTTGAGTTGGTTTATTTATGCCATGGTATACACCTTCAGGCAATAATATTATAACAGAGTATTAAACATAGCGCAGAAAGGAAACAAAGGCAGTGCTACTGCAGTCATGAAGACAGTAGCACATAGAGAAGATGCAGTAAAATAAAAACAGATTGAGTATTTGTTTAAATATATGCTTAAAATTAAGTGGCGCGATATAACATCGTAAATAAGAATACAAATAAAATAAATAATAGATAGATAATAGATTGGATCCTCATCTTCTATACAATCTGGAAGTATAGTTACAATAATTGAGGTAGAGGGTTAGGATAGAGAAGTAGTTATAGAGCGAGATAGACCCAGCAAAAGTCAAGAGAGTTAATAAACAGAGTTGCAGCGTAAAATTGCGCCACAGTTAGAGACAGAGAGAGAGAGAGAGAGAGAGAGAGAGTAATGCGTACAATGTGGGGGAAAAAACGAAGCAACGTTTCCTCTCTCCTTTCGAAACCGCATCGAGAGAAATTTAAGATAATGTGAGTTTCCGGTCACCGTGGGAAGCCTCTGAAAAACGGTATCGCCGAGATCGAATTTATCCTTACGCAGCTCGGCCTTCGCAACCTCGTATCGAGAATGTGACACATCCCCCGCCGAGCTCGAAGAATCAAATTCGATTCGCCGCGATGATTTTCCACTTCCCTCCAACGTCTGTGTCCTCTTCCGGTGGAGGGCGCTCGTTTTACTCACTTTTTTTTTTCACCTCGCCGACAAGAAGCCTTTTTCCCCACAAAGCCACTTTTGATATTCAATAGCTCGCAGCGTTATCGCCCTGAGAAACGGAAAAGTATCCTCGCAAATGCGTTGAACCTATGAGAAAACGAGAAGAAAAAAAAACAAAACACGCGAGATTAACCAACTTTTTACGGTCCAGTGGATTGTCGCGAAATACAACGGAGTTGCCATCCCAGAGACGATAACAGCGTACGACTCACCATCGAAAAGTTCGAGGCGATGTGAATTACCGTCGTGATAAGATTAGAGAAATTTCGACACGACAACGATAAAAATTCGAAAAACGATAAAATACATATAAAGTTACACATCAGCGTATGAATTCCACGTTTTACGAAGATTAAAATGTGAATTATTTGGCGAAATAACGCGAGAGGCGTATCGCGACGATGCTGCATGTAACATAAAACGTCTCGAGGTCCGCGATCTGCTCAATTGAGTCCACGCTCCTCGGACAATTGGAGCGTGATGTGTTGGCCGTATATATCTACATGTGCAACCCGATCTCGTGTAATATTGAGAAAGAAGCGTATTATCGTCGCTAAATTGTCATAAACGACAAAGACGTTTATTCAGCAGCGAGCGAGAGAGAAAGAAGATGGCGGTGGTGGTGCTGGAAAAGAAGAAAAAAAGCAATAAGCTAGGGCGATGATGTGAAATTCCAGTCGCGATTAAATCGTTCGCCAACAACATTCGAACGCAAGTCTGTAATAAACCGGCAAAGAGAGAGAGAGAGAGAGAAAGAGAGAGAGAGAGAGGGAAGGAGAGAGACAGAGATGGAGAGAAAAATGTAATTACAAGCGGCGCCGTCTCGATCGTCGTTGATCGAAATCGCTGTACGCTCCGCAGAGATGGAGCACGAAGGGGGAGAGAAAAATCATCGTCCGCGCCTGTCGTTTTATTTCGCGAGATCTCTACGCCCTCGATCCTCGATCTTTCACGATCAGACAGCGATCCGCCAATTCCAGCGTGCATGCACGTTATTCTTTCGATCGACCTACACAACCGCGCTACAAACGAACGCGTACGCATTTTTCATCCCGATATCAGCGACAGACTCGTTGATTTCTGGACGTACAAGCCGGTTTTTCGGACTAACAGATGGCACTGGGAGATCCCCGAATAACGAGGCTTTCTTTTTCCAGCTTCGACCTACTGCGTGCGGCGTAAAAGTGATTCAAACGTCGTCGAGGAGAGGAAAACTCGGACGATTCGTCGACATCTCGGTCGTTCGAAAAAAAAGAAAGAGACGGTGCGAGGCGGATTACGCACCTGTTTTTTTGTTTTTTACCTTCAGTCGTGGGATGACGTGGAAAGGTCGTCGATTTTTCTTTCTCGTTCGTTGTTGCAGGAAGGGCAAAAAGATATTGTTTCGATGTATACGATGGGAAAACATTGCCCGAGGGTTAAACACGAGGCTCGCGTTGTTGGCGAGATAAAACCAGCGGGAGGAGGGGGAAAGGGGATCCGGAAAAAAAATTCCAGCTGCATAAAGGGCGACCACTCGATTAATAACTCTCCGAGGTCCTCTGTAGGGAAAAAAGCCTTTACGAGACTCTTTCACCTTTGTTGCTCCTGATGCTGCGTGTGTGTCGGTGGGGTTTTTTTTTCCTCGCTCCTAGAACAACCCTCGTTCGCTCGTTCATTATTTCTCGAGAGCTCTCCCATCAGCTGGATTATCAATGGGACGTAATTATTTCAATGACGTCGTAACTCGCGTGTACACACACGCAGTGTACATTGGGCAGTCTCACGGTTCGACCGTTCCGCTATTTTTTTCCTCTTTTTTTTTACGAAACGGTTCTCTTCATTGTTTCCATTTGGATTTTTTATTGACATGAATTTCTAGAGTAAATATATGTAAAATTTTCAAATTAATTGCCAAATTGTCCCCGTTGTATCAATACGCAAAATATTTTCCATAAATTTATAGTGATCCCGATGAATTCTCGTGCTGCTAATTATTCATGCCGCGTATAACAGAGGCATATTGTCGCAGTATTTATTTTCGAGAGTACTCACGAGAGCCCTTGCTTTGTAACGTCGAAGAGATTCTTCAAACATTTATACCGCAGCGGAATATCATTTCGATGATCGACCGTACGTTCTCTCGAGTGTCTGCACTCTTTTTTTTCCTTCAAGCTGGTGCAGCCAGTGAGCCAGCTCGGTATATATATACGCGCAAACACACACACACACACAGGTTTATTCCGAAACAAGTTTTCTCGTTGTTGAATCGACGGTTGTACAGAGAGTGCGAGATGGCCAATCACGCGGCAGCCATCTGTGCTCGCGTATCGCGAGCCAAGTTGAATGAGAGTCGAGACCCACGAGACGAAGGATATACCCAAGGTGGAGATGGGAAAAGAGAAGAGCAAAGACAAAAAGAGGAAATAACGAGAAGAGATCTGTCGCTGTACCCAAATATAATTTAACCAGGGATGGGGACTCTCGCACACACGCGCAATTGCGCTGCAGCGCAAATCCGGTAGCTGTCGAATTCACGCAAAAACAAAACATACGTGGACATCAGAAAGCAAAAGTTAGTTAGGAGTCTTTGAAATTTCGACTTTTTGAGGTTTCTGAAAAAGTGGCGGAAATGAGTCGGAATTTCTTTTTCTTCAAATTTTCGATCTTTCAGGACCTTGTCTGATCGGAAATTTCCCGCTGATTGCGAAACTCGCCGACTTTCTCCCGAAAACTCGATATTTCGATGAGAAAATTGCAATTAATTGAGCAAATTCTTATTATTGCATTTTCGGACCGAAATATTAGGTTTTCGGTGAAATACCGGGGTGTTTCGTAATCAGCGGGAAAAAATACATCGATATAGACTATTAAAGATCATTTTTGAAATCCAAAATTTTTCGCCATTTTTTGCCGGATTCAGTTGGTTCACTAAAAGGATTGCCATTTTTTCCCCTTTTGAGGTAGATGTTCCAACTTGCGCTCATTCTCTTCGCAATTGTTCAGGCTTCAAAATGCCGTTTGGTTCATGTAGATATCTTGATTTTTCGATTTTTGGCAGATTTTTAAAGTCCGACCATCGATTTTCGCCAATTTTCCCATACATACCCCTTTGCGTTTTTTTTGCCAATTTTCAACGTCGATTTTGAGGGTGAAGCAATTTAGCTATCGACATTAAACTTTCACCATTTTTTAAGTCTACTCGAGGGCTCTTCAAAACCCCCCCAAAAAATGTATGTAGCACAAATAGAAGCGAAGTTATGACCATTTGAAATTTCGACTTTTCGACGATTCTGGAAAAGTGGCCAAAAATGACGAACATTTTTTTTTTTCGAATTTTCAATTTTTCAGAATGCTATCCGATCGGAAATTTCCCGCTGATTACGAAACTCACCGACTTTTTCCCGAAAACTCGATATTTCGATGAGAAAATTGCAATTAATTGATCAAATTCGAATTATCGCATTTTCGGATCGAAATATTGGGAACAAATGTATATAGCACAAATAGAAGCGAAGTTACGACCATTTGAAATTTCGACTTTTCGACGATTCTGTGGCGAAAAGTGGCCAAAAACGACGAAAGGCGCAGAGAGACGCAGAGTAGACAGAAGCGATCCTCTCGTCATTCTCGCGATTCTCATCCATCTTCTCGTTGCATTCATCCACCGCCGCACGCGTGTCACTCGCCGTCACTCGTCCACCTTCCCATCATTTTTCTTCCCGCTCTTTTCTTCATCAACTTCGAGATGAGGTAAAAGTCAGCTGAGCTATAAAAGGAGTGAGATAGAGAGAGAATCCATCGTCCGACGAGTCCCACTGGTCTCTGTGCTCTCGAGTTTTCTTTTTTCACAGAAAATGCTACTCTCACTCTCTTCACTCTTCACCGGGCAAATTACTCGTTAACGAGCGACCGCAGAACGGAAGGTCGCACGTTCACGTGCACGCTGCTTCGTCAATGGTCAGCATTGAACGCGAGATCAGCTTCTCTCCCTCGATCATTATTCTCTCTTTCTTTTCCTTCTTCATATAGTCGTGTGCATACTCGTAAGACGAGGAGGAAAAAAGTTGCGTATTAGCAAGATTGAACGAGACGTTTCCACCGGCGAGATATTCCCATCGCACTCGCTTTATTCCGCTTCAATGTCTTCAAACTCGTCCGTCTAGGCTTTTTTTTTATGCGCATTAAGTATTTATTCACGCGTCGAGCATGAATATACTGTTCATTTGTGTCTTGGTCGATAATTTTTTCAACCGGATGTACGGCAGGCGTTCAGCAACAAGCGAACGAAATGAGACTTTTCGCCACCTCGGCGATTATCGAAATTATTAATTTACTGTTTAAAAACGAAAAAAAAAAAAAATACTCGAACATTTTCAAAATTACTCGGGATTCTCCCAAGTTGCAGTTTTTCCAATGCCTGCCATGCTGCTATTCTGGATTTTTCTACATGATTCTGTCTGCGATTTCGAAACTTTTGGCATTTGACCATTCTCTGATGCTCGAGTCAGCTGACAATTTTTCTCATCTCATCTTTTCCATCACTATTTTACGAGACAGAGCGAGAGAGAGAGAGAGAGAGACAGAGAGTAAAAGAGACACAGGCAAAGCGAATTGTAACGAGGGAGGCAAAACGATAACGTATCTAATTTCCCTGTGCACGGCCATATATGCACACTCGTGTGTATCGCGCCCTCTTAATGTTCACGGTAATATGTATCTCGTGGGAGTGCGATGCAACCACGAATAAGCAAACGGCGTAGCGGGTGAACGCCCTCGGACATTAATAACGATTAATAATCGTAATTCATGGAAAGAGGACGCGAGAGTGAGACAGGCAGAGTCTTTATCCGCACCCAGAAACGTTATACTTTGTACGGGCACACGGGGAAAATATGTGAGAATGAGCAACCGAGAGGATTGTAATAAATGCTGTAACGCATATAGAATTGGCGAAACAAGGAAATCCTCTCATTCGTCTGATATGGAAATTCCGCAACGCTCGATCTTCCCAACGGGATTCTCTCGAGATCGTGATTCACGTGCACGTGCGATATTTCCTACAATCCCTATTATACGTTCATAATTGAAATTCTCTCCGTAAATTTCGTTAACGATAATGACAATTTTCGTTATTTGCGTGACGATTATTTTTCTCATTTTTTTTGCTTTATCTTCGTTTTCTCTTTTCCTCGCAGATACACAAAGACCGTCGTCGATTCGAGTCTCACGGCGCAGCGATACAATCCGGAATTCACGATGCCAGTAACAGCTGCGACAACAACGTCCTACGGTAACGCCAACACGAACGAACTCATCGACCAATTGAGGCACATCAATCAGGTCAGTCGTCCGGACGAGGGTTCGAGCTTAAAACGCTCGATTATAACGCATAGCTCATAGGAGTCACTCCGGGATGATATCGCGGCGAGCTCCGCGTACTCTGTGATTTCGCCGTCCGTTTTGCATTTTTTCTTTCTTTCAAAATTTATCCAAGAAGGTAAATTGAACGGAAACGTCGATCGATTTTAAAAAGATGCAAAAGAAAACGGGCCATCCGCGTCCGAGTATCTTCCACTCGCTCTGAATACTCGTGCCAATTAACGCGCCTGTCGCAATTTCTCAAGTCCGTGCTGCAAGCGATATTTTAATGTTATACGCGGCCTGTCTACGATTGCGGTAATCTAGCTCGACTTTAATGACATTCTTCGAGACTGCTGGGCGCTGCGCGTTGTCGGTCTGTCTGGCCTTGTCGGGAAGTAGCTAGGTCATGGAAGTTTCGATCAATCTCAAACGAGAGACGGAAACAGTCTCAGAGAGAGAGAGAGAGAGAGAGAGAGGCAAGAAACTGCCGTCGTTCCTCGCGTCTCGTAGGTGTCATTGACGGTAAGACGGGAAGTTGCGCATAGATATCGCACTCGTATTGCAAATGCAAAAAGTAAGAGCACCGATAGAGCGATAGCGCGCGTGGGAAGCAAAACGACCTCGATCCGTAAATCACGGAGACTCGTGTTTCCACACGGCAAATTCGAACAGTAAAGCATATCGTACAAGCGGGCGGATATTCTTTTTTTTTGAGCCCCGACGATGTTGGCATTAACATTCTGGTAATGAAAAAAAAAAAGATATAACGCCACGACGAAAGGACGAAGCGTATTAAAAATGAAAATGTCGTATGCGACAGGTCGTGCAATCCCAATTGGCATCAGCACCTGACAGCGGAGTTTTATTATCGGACGAGGCATTGGACGGTTCCGGAAGTGGCTCGAGACCCATCGGTAGAAAAAAGAACAATGGATATTACGGCGCCGGCGGTAGAAACGAAAATTGTCCGGATTGCGAGGACGAGGATAGTTCGGTGGAAGATCACGAGGACGAAGAGGCCTCGGGCTCGGGTCAAGGTCCAGCTACGATAAGTACGATCATCTTTTGTGTTTGACAATGTTGTTTTATCTTAAAATTCTATGCTACTGAATATTTCGTACAAATTCGCGTTGCAGGTACGTCGGAAGGAACGTACAAAGATGATATTCCGAGCAGCGAAGCAACGAGGAACACAGTGACGCCCCTCGCGACTTTCCTCCTCCTGTGGTTTATCCTCTGCGCCTAGAGGACCAGCGAGACCGGAAGTGGCGGTGGTTGACGACGAAAAGAACGGGAGAAAAAAAACAAAGCAGAGTGTTGGCTCGATGATCGATCGCGCCGAGGAGGACGACGGAAGCGAAGCTTCTCACAGCGCGGCTGAAAGTAAAGCGAAGGAAGAAGAAGCGAGAAGCGCGTAACGTCGCAAACGACGATCGTGCGCTTTTCGCCTCGCTCGCGAGAGAATCGCCGTTAGATGCCTCAATGCCGCTTCGCAAGTTTATTTTCGCCCTCCAAGTGCCTGCGCGATCATCGCGAAATATTTATTTATCTTTGAAAAGGAAGAAGGATAGCGAGCGATGTTACGATTATTCTCATTTCCGAGAGAGAGAGAGAGAGGGAGAGAGAGAAATAGTGGTAGCAATAAGAATGAAAAACCGTCTCTGTCCCTCTCTCTCTCTCTCTCTTTCTTTCTCCGCGCTCGTCGCGATGTTTTCTCGACGAGAGCGCGCCAGTTGAAAAACCTCGACAAAAGTAGCGAGACTCTCGAATCTCCTTCGGTCGAATCGGATCGAACCGCGCCGAGAGACTTTGAATGACACTCGAACGACTCCTCCATCTCCCCTTCGATCGTTGGGTGCACGAGGAGACGTCGAGTCTGCATTTCCGGTCGTTCCTCGGTCGTGCGGTCGCGAAAACTCATCGAGCGACAACGAGCATGCCATGTGTCAATGTTAACTGCCAAAATGTCAATCGAGCGCGATCGGGTGCTTGTGCCTCTTCCGTATTTTTCATCAATACGTTTTTCCTCTCGTCCCTCACACGTCCCACGAATGTAGATACGCGTAGTACCGTCGAATTCCCCGTGCTCCCCTTTTCCGTCAACGCTCGACGCGATTCCGAACCTTCTTCTCGTCGTGACACGTCGCGTTCGTGCCGCGCACACTCGCAACCGCCGCGAAACACCGCAATTGCCGTTTTCCCAACGCGGCGCGTTTTAATTCTCGTCGTTTTGAGACACTGTGCCTTTCGATGAGGAAAACACGACGAATGACACGATCGTCGAAAGAACGAAGGAGCGAATGGAACATCGTTGACGATCCCCGAGGTCGCCAACTCCTCCAGTTGCGACCATCGTCGTTGTGAAAATTCTCTTTACCCTTCTGTTTCCGCGTGACACGAGCCCCGACCGTGAATCACCGAGACGTCCATCGAGTACGGAATTCGTCGCGAAATTCACAAAAAAAAAGCAAACGAGTGTTCCTCGTCGTTCTTCCGAGCGCGTCATCGGTGGATTTCTATTCTATTTTTGTTGTTGTTCGATCCTTCGGTCCAGCGGAATCCGCGAGATCGTCGAATCCCTCAATGTGAAAAAATCTCGTGAAAAATGCCGTAGTCGTAGTTGCGAGACTCGTGAAATTCAGCCCTCGAACGACAATTGCTGCTGGCACGGTAGGTCGGTCGGCAGAAAGGCGCGCGTGACCGTTGCAACGCGCGCGTGGTGGCCAGTGCGAAAGAAAGAGAGAAAGAGAGACGCGCATAGGCTCGCTGGCAATTTCGATCGAGAAGGACGCTCGGTGGGAATTTACGTGGGTAGTTAAAGAGATAGGACGGAGTCTCAATTTGAGCTCGGAACGAGACTATATGTACACGCGGGACTTTTTCAATTGCGCGTGATCGTTTGAAATTTCAAGTTTTAATCGGCCGCCCAATTGCCGCGCGAAATTGACTCGTCGTACTTGGCCCCGAGTTTCTCTTTGTCGGAGGAGGATATTGGGCGTGTAATAGCACTCGGCGCGTCTCTCTCTCTCTCTCTCTCGCTCTCTGTTTTTTTCTTTCTCGGTGTTGGACTCGCGAGACGCGTGGGACGTTTCACGAACGGAGATCCGGATGCCGAAATTCGGGTGCGTGACCTTTCGAGTCAGGTTTATTCAAAGCAGTCATCATCTCGGGTCTGCGAGATGCCACATACGTATAAAAATATATATATATATCATATATATATACTTTTCTCTCTTCCTTTTCTATTATTTTTGCCCAGAGGTAGAAGAAGAGAGCGAAGAGTGCCCCGAAAGACCGACACTCATTAGAGACACACTTGTACCGTAATCATTATTATCTTTGGCCCGAACAAACTCGTAAAAAACCCTCGAGACTTTTGCGTTTACGAGAGTCTTACGGATTGTACCGTCGAGATGCTGAATCTTCGTACTAAAAGAGACGGAAAGCGAGAGAGAGAGAGAGAGAGAAGGAAAGAAGAGACAAGAGACGAAAAGATTGTAAATAGGGAATGCGTGCTGTATTTATATATTATACTTTATATATATTATTATTATTATTATATATATATATATATCGACCTAAACGAACATAGCGATAAGAGCAAGGAAGGAACAAATCGGGCGAAAGATTATAAAGGATGATGAATATCGAGAAAACTATGAGATTAACCAACGTGACGTGTTCTCGTTAATTCATTCGTCGAGGTGTGCACAAAATGCCATAGAGATTGATCGTACGGTGTACGTTTGTATGTGTATGTGTGCGCGTGTTTATGCATTAGTTTGTGAATGGATGACAATCGTACGTGAATCTCGTCCCTCGTTGAGCCGCTACCGATTATCGCGAGGTCGACGAACTCGGGATCGCCGTTTTCTCTCTTCGTTTCTCCGTTTCATCTGCAAATGCATTAGCCATGAAACGAGGAAGAAGAGTCCGCCCGCGACGAAGATGCAGCAGCCGCGCTGTAACGACGACGACGACGACTCGCGCAATTCGATTCGTCCAATCGCGAACTCTCAATCATCATCGGCCGCTGTATTGTCGCGTTTTATTCCTTTCTCTTTTTTTCTATTTTTCAATCATTTTGAGACACTTCCGGTGAGAATAGTCGAAAATTTTTCAATCTTCGGAGACTGTGAATTCAGGTGTTTGAGGGAAAATAAATTTATGACGTTATTCGTACGTGAAATTGATTTTGGAGCTTCGGGAGTGAGAGATGAAGGGAGGCGGGACCTCGTAATGGCGGGTGTGTTGGGTTTTTTTAATTGTCTAAAAAGAATGTTTGTTTCGGCCCTAAACGATCACAATGACGCGTGGCCATTTGTTGCCGAACGCGAGAGAAAGAGGGCGGTTAATCAATCGAGCGGGACTGTCCGCGGATGCGAAGAAGAAGAGGGTGATATTGGAAAAAAAAAATGAAAAATGTAACGAAAAGCGCGCACAATTGTTTCGACGATAATACTACCGCAGCGACGTCCGCGGCGTTTCGACATACTAGTTCGCGCGTGCCGCCGCCGCCGCCGCGACTATATCGATGCGTAAAAATATCTCTTCCTCTCGTTGTCTCTGGCCCTCGGTTTCTCATTAGATATTTAAGCGAGCCGCGTAGCTCTTACGTAACGTTAGTTTTCAAGCCTACTACGTTTGGCGGATGTCTGTGATTATTAAACAAACGAGAAAATAATGAATAAAAAGAAAAGAAGAACCGGAAACGCATACACGCAAATGACGAAGACGCGAAGCGAAACATCGAAAGAAACGAATTTCGACGACGACGGATTCAAGGAAAAAGTTAACGAACAAAAATTGTATTATATCGTTGGACGGTTTGCGATTGCGATTTTTTTATTTTTTTAAATTATTGGAAATTATCCGATGGTTTATCGTTGTAACGCGAGAGTATATCACACGCACGCACAGTTGGTGGAAAATCGATCACCCGGTGGCGGGCATTCGAGCGAGAGACTGATAGGCCCATGTGTGTGTGTGTGTTTGTGTACAGAGAGCAAGAGTGAGAGAGAGAGAGACGAGGGGATCTTTGTCCTTTGGCAGCTGTAATATATAGCGTAAAATTTCACTTGTTCGCTCACGACGTACAATGGTGTAATTAAAACTGCATGACTGTAACCGTCATTAATGGGATGGATTCTGTTAATAATTCGGGCATACGTTCGTAACGAGCGGAAGTGAACACTAGATCGTACTGCACACTCGCTACACGTATTCAATATCGGGATAATTTAATTTGCTCCCAGTGGTAAACAGTTTATTCACGTGGTCCATTAAATGTATACATATATATATATACATATTCATATATATGTATACAAGTATATATATGCATTCATGCCACCCGAGTGAATAAATTAAATAACGAGGTGAGCCAATTTCCGTCGAGTGCTCTCTTGCACCCATCGAAAGCTTTCTTTATATACATACATACGTAGATATTTTTCTGTTTTTTTTTTTTTTCATTCTTCTCGCTTCTCCTCGCTTCTTGCGATACATGACAAAACCGTACTGGCCGTAGCGCAGCTTGGTTTTATCGAACCCGTGTGAGTGGATGTGTGGATCGGTGTGTACTTTGGGGTGTGCTCATTGTCTTTATGAATTCTCAATCGATTTTCCACCGACTCCAACGAAAATTTATTCGCCTCGGTTATAACGATAAATCCCCACCGGAAGTTTGAGAAATGTTATTCCTCGGTTGGACGACGGTAATTTATTATCGCGAAATGCGACGATGTTTGAACATCGAGCGGGCTTGTCTCTTGTTTTCTTTTTGGTTTTGCCGAGAACGAAACCATGTGCCACACGCGAAAAAAACCGTAAGAGATCAGAGAGAGAGAGAGAGAGTGTTGCAAGCTGAAAAAAAGAAAAAAAAGTACTAGACGATCATAAGCAATCGATATATATTGATTATAAATGTTACGAAGAAAACAATTTAAGGAAATTATTGATGATTATTGTCAGTTGATTATGCGAAGCTGATTCGTGCTCGCGCGTAAAGCGAACGATATTATGTATAAAAAAAAACTGTTTAAAGAGTGAATGGCGAATAAATATTATTCAATAACACATTAATTAAAGCGTCCGGTGCCTTTGTTGATTCAACGCACAGCGTTGTGGATACGACGATAAAAATCACTCTTTCGAGAAAAATGTCGAGTTCCATCGAGATTTCGTAACAAATTTTATTTCAAATATTACTCGCGTTCCAACTTTGAGCACCTCGCGAGTCAACGACAAAGTATCTTCCTATCCTGGGATATTCCTGTGGAATATTCCAGATAAATTCATGTACATTTGGTTAAAAAAAAAGAAAGAACGAAGAAGGAACAGGAAAAGAACTTTCAAAGATATTTCTATTTTCAACGCGATAAATTTCGACTCATCGCAAAAACGTTTCCAATATCTTGACGAGATTTTCAATGCCCTCGAGATAATTGGAATCCGTGCTGTCGTCCTCGGCTTTGAACACGTGGGTAAAATCGATCATGCTGATTCTAACCCAGTCCTGGCGTTTTCTCGAATTTCCCGTCAGCTTTTCCAACAATTCCGCATAATCCTCCTTCATTTCCTTGATATCGCGATCGTAATTATTCGTGAAAGAGTGCGTGCGACACAAGGGGCTGAAGTTGTCGTTGAGTCCGCGCCCGAACGAGCCGCTACGCTGGATCGTCGATTCGTTTTTTTGTCCGCACGAATTCGTCGAATTAGCCGGAAACTCGCAACCCGTCAGACTCGTGCTTCGTTTTAATTTGTTGAGACGAACGATGGCGCGAACGCGATTGCTCTTGGCGACCATCGCCGATGGCGGCGTGCTCGCCAGTGGCATCAAACTTTTCGCCGTTTTATCGAGCGTCGGACCGTTGCTCGTCAATTGTCCGGACAAACCGATGTCGCACGAGGAGAATGTTTTCCCTCGGGTCTCAATTCCGCACGCTTGATTCTCCTTGGCCCCCGCGCGAAGGAAGCTCTGCAACCGTTTAGCGTCGTAAACGATCAGTAGCGAACTCGAGAAGAAACGAAATTTCTTCTGGGTGCGAAAAAACGCGAGTATCTTCCACAGATAGGAGAGGAGATTTACGATCAATTCGCGATTTGGCAACTCGCCAGGCTCGACGTTGAGAAACATTCTCAGTGCTGAAAAACGCAACGATCGTTCTTTTGCTTTAACGAACTTTCGACGAATTCTCGGATCAGAGTCCACAAAACGCATTTGCTACTCGATTTTACTATGTTTTTTTAGCGCAACGCTCGGCATGAAAATCTGCTCACCGTTGACTACGCCCTCTGCATCCAATTTTTTTCCGTAATCTTTGTTGAACTTGCGCAACTGTCCGCTCGCCAAATTGTAAACTTGAAAGCCGGGTATGCAAAAGCCGTAGGCTCTCTTGGAAGCTGCATACTTCCGCTCGTCGGCCTCTCGTTTTTCAAAACTCGCGAGCGGATCCCACGTACGTCTTCCGATCTTCACGTCCATCACGCACGGCTCTGTCATGCCTTCCGTTATGTCTTTGAGAGCGATAAACTTTATAGCTGAAAGATCAAGGCTTTCTCTTCGGAAACTCGCCAAACGAATAACTCGACATAATTATTGAATGAATAATGCTTACGTCTGTTTTTAAAGGTAGTCTCCGTGATGCCGAAATACTTTGGTACGAATAACGATAATTCCTTGTCTATCGGGTCGTCGGAGTTTCTCATAGCTTCGTAAAACGCCATTTCTCTCTCGTGCAGAAGCGGTTTTTCACAATATTTCAGAACGTGTCCATTTTTCCCGCGGAGAATTCCTAAAGTATCATCGAAAAATGTCTTCGGCTTTTATTTTTATTTTACGAGATTAATAGGCGCCTTCGTGAGTCACTTACCGATTTTATTCGTCCTGGGATCAAACAAATGTCCGGCAACCTGACATTCGAATTTCATAGTTCCAGCCGGAAAATCGTTTTCGATAATTGCGCGCGCGTCCGGTTTATCAACCGGAAGTAATACATGATTCGTATCACCATTTCGCTCTGCTTCCATTGTCGTATATGTGTATATATATGTATGTATCGCCTAACCGGAAGTTGTCGTGGGTTTCACATTCATCGACTCACACGGTCATCTACGACCGAATAATAACACCGGTCAGTTATTCGCGAAATACTTGGAATCGTGTAGCATAATTATTAAAACATCGAGTTTACGCCGTTCGTTTGCGACGAAACATTTTTAGACATTCCGTACGAGCCATATTCATTACATAGACGTGGGACGAGCTGAACAAACACACGCGATTATTCAAAATATTCGTCACTTTCACTTTGAGGTTAACACCATGTATGATGCGACACGTTTCGAAAACTCTGCCCCGCGACGAGTGATGACATGCAAGACTCTTAGTTATAAATAATTATATTGCTCCTGTGTGTATTACATTACAATGACTATTAGAAGCCGCTTATTGTATCATCGTCGACTCTATTGGAAAATGACTACACCCGCAGTAATGCGACTCTCGAAATCTTTTGTACATAAATATATCCACGCATTAACGTATAGATATAGTAATGGTGTCAAGATTCTGTCGCGTTCCGAAGATAAACAAAGGTAACCGTATGCAACGCCACACGTGAGCGAGCGTGTCACCGCTGGGAGGGCGCCACATCCGCGTAAAGGCAATTTTCGCGCTATTTGTAATTCCAAAAACTAACCATACATACAGATTTTTTGTTGTCGACAAAAGAAACAAACATACGCAGTTACGCCTGATGCAAAAATTCTTTCGCTCCACATTCCATGACGTTTTTCTCGTCAATATGCTATCGATAAATGTTCAAAACAGCGAAAACTTGAACTCGTGAGAGTTATCGCGCATCTCCGATCGATTGACGCCGAGTTCAACAGGTAATTTTTTCAATTTCGCATTATTGGAATGTCACCGCTTGATTCTTCTATAGTTAGCGAGGTACTTAAAAACTTGAATTTGTCTCACCTGTATAACAGTAGAATTTTTTCTCAAACAATGGCAACTTACGACTGCCACATAGTCACGGTGAGCCTGTGAACATCTCTGACGCATTCTGTAATTTTTAATGTAATCCACAAAGATTTATTCTTTTGTTAGACATATCTCGGAGATTTGCTGATAAGGAAAGTGGTACTGCGATAAAACAGATCAATTCTTATCTCCATAATTTATTGCCCTCACTGTGGAATTCCAGTGTTTCACTCGTCCATCGACACATCCGTAACGATTAAACTCAAAAGATTCATTAAATCCTCCTCCGAACTTTGATATCAAGACTTTATTTCCACTAGATAAAAAAATATGGTATAATCATTCGTTTCACTCGTTTGCGATCGTATTAAGCTTGTACCCAGCATGTTTTGTACAAAAAATCTCGGATGGATTCGCAATCGGCTGAAAAAAATTGCAATTTTTTATGCTGTCCATTTGAGGCATCTTGTATCTTGATGAGTACCCAAACACTTGACGCAACAGTATCGAGCGCCGCAAGCTGTACATGTGTAATTACTGGGGAATCCGCAAACGGCGCAGAAATGTCTCTCGGGAAATTTTGAAGGTGGCGCTTGGGCGCTGGAATAATTCGGGGGATTGGGATTGATATTCAGATCTTCCTCGACCAATTGAGAAAATGTTTTGCGAAAACGTTGCTTGTAG
Organism: Heteropelma amictum; assembly: GCA_959613375.1. Lineage (NCBI taxonomy): Eukaryota > Metazoa > Arthropoda > Insecta > Hymenoptera > Ichneumonidae > Heteropelma > Heteropelma amictum. The sequence goes on along the minus strand of OY390726.1, from coordinate 14,006,177 downwards.
TACTCCGCGGAGCGAGTCTTCTTCTTTCTCGTTCCTCCTCTGCCCTCCAAAGACTCTTGGAACTTGGGAGCTTTTTTGCTCATAACTGAAAGTTTGGTTTTCCACGTAAATCAACGAGTTTTACGAGATTTCAAATATTTGTCTCGAGAAAAATGTTTACCCAAATCGGCGTGTGGATCATCGTGAAAGTTGTCCTGCTCCAGAGCTTCCAAAGCTTTTTTGTGCCTCCTGATACGCGCAGCTTCGTCCAGTACCCTCTTTTGATTCGCATCTTTGATTCTTCCCGATTCTCTAGCAGCCATTTTTCATATATTATAATACAACTTAGACACCCTTTTCTGCCAATGGAAAAGCTATTTGATCCATCAAATCGTCGACCTTGGCTTGCAGAGTCTCCAGAATATCGCTCGAGATAAACAAGTGCTTGTCATCCAAATCCTGAATTATGAATTTTTTTCCGAGTGCGTCTGTTTCGTCAAGATGGAGAAGAAATTGTTTCATAGCAGCATCGCTGTTTGAAAAAATGTTATTGCATTTTCAAACCGGACTCGTTATTTTATAAATGGACACGAGTATTAAATCTTCCAAGGCAAAAGAGAGAGGAGATATTGAAAGGGAAATTAAAGCGTTTGGATCGAGTGCAATGTACTTTAAACATACCGTTGTGTTTTAATAGATACCTCACAGGAACGTTCAACCAGATGTGACAAGATCGATACGGTATGTCGAAGAGAAAAGCAGTTTCTCTTGACGAAAAGCGTCAACGAATGCTACAAATTTTTTACGAAAAGCGAGAGTTCTTTAACTTGAAAGAATTGGAGAAAATAGCTCCAAAGGAGAAGGGAATAGTCGTTCAGACGGTCAAAGATGTGCTTCAAGCTCTGGTGGATGATGGTCTCGTCAATAGCGATAAAATTGGAACTTCTACTTATTATTGGGCCTTTCCCGGGTACGAATGTCAGGAATCACTCGTCGAATGAACTCTGCTCGTTTTTTTTTTATATTTATGCCCTTCTCGCGTTTTCACAGGGGAAATACAACTTCCATAGCTCAGAAAATTGCAGATTCAAATAAAGTTATCGTCGAATTGGAATTTAAGTTGGAAAAATTGAAAGAAGATATAAGAAAAGAGGAGGTAAAAACGATCCCGGGTCTATCTCGTTTAAAATGACAGTTTTTCTTTTTGTTTTTCTCATTTTTGTGTATTTCCATAGACAGGAAAAGAGGATACAGAGGAGAGGCGTGCCGTTCTCAAAGAACTGGAGGATCTTAGAAATCAAGAGGCGGAATTGAGGAAACAGATAGCCAAGTTTAGCAATGCCGACCCGGAAGTTTTAGAGGAGACCAAGGTCAAAGTTGCGGTGAGTGTATTTTTTGCGATTGTAATCTTAGCCAATAATTCAACACGTTCGTTTTTCTCATCAGTTGTACAAAGATGCTGTAAATACGTGGACGGACAATATATTTGCCATTCAAACCTGGTGCAAAAAAAAATTCGACATCAGCGAGCAGGATCTCAACAAACAATTCAACATACCATCCGACCTTGACTATAAAGAATAAGGAACGAAATAAAGCATAAGACGAAATGTAATATCCATGACTAATTATTAAATAAGTTGATTGACAATCCGAGCTTACCATTCAACGAGTAATCCCTTCAAAGCATTCACCATGGCGTTCAATAATATTCTATTGAACTAATCAATTCCTCCGGGAAACACCGCTCCGTTCATATAACATAACCTTGTAATCCGTAGATGGCGCGATTTCGAGACGGAAAAAGTCGACAGCGACCGCAGCGCGCTCTATGAGCATTTTTCCCTCCATCATGTTTTTCTCTCCATCTATTCAAACATTCACGCAAAAGCCAGCACCCCTCGATCGTTGAGTGTCTTGTTGTTTAAAAGAATTGCAACTACATCGTGTTCTTTTGTCGAAGAAACAAGGATGCTGCTTAATATTTCTCAATTTTAGTAGTGCTATACTTGTATCCATCAGATTTTGCGAAATACAAACGTTATATATTATGGGTGGCGGAGATTTGGTAAGCATAACCTCAATGTATTATTTGCGTACTTTTTTTTCGTGCTTGTGCCTAGAATTTGATGAAAATCGAAAATTACCATCGTTCGTCCGAATTTACGGTTTAATAATTATCTGCTTGCAGAATCTGAAAAAATCATGGCATCCGTCTACCATGAAAAACATGGAGAAGGTGTGGAAGGCCGAACAGCAAGATCATCAAGAAAAAAAGAGAATAGCGGAATTAAAGAGGGAGATCGAAATGGAGAAAGACAAGGAAGACATGAAAAAATACGCTATGGACCAGGGCGTTATCGAGAAGAAGGAGGACAAGAAGCTGGATTGGATGTACAAGGGACCAAATCAGATGGTTAATCGAGAAGATTATTTACTCGGAAAACCCATCGACAAGCCTTTTGAGAAAATGGTTCAGGCAGAGAAAGACGGAGAATTAAACAGAGCACCAAAAAATCACGTTGAATACGGTACGAGATTATTGATTTCTCAATTTTTCGTGTTTTTCTGAACAAAGCATTTTCTCTAACCAAAAACTCCTCTGATTTATCCAGAATGCATACCGCCGTCGTTGCGATTTTTCTCCGGATCTGAGCAAGTAGATTTGGCCAGGAAATTACAAGAAGATCCGCTCTACGCCATTAAGAAAAAAGAAATGGAGACGAAAAGTCAATTATTGAAGAATCCTGTTAGACTGAAGCAACTCAGAGATTTGGTAATTAACTCCTTATCATGCAACGATCTTTTAATAGAAATTACAACAATTATTATTACCTCTTAATGTCTTATTTCTATGCAGCTTGACCAAGAGAAAAAGAAGCGCAAGAAGCAAAAGAAGAAGAAAGCATCAAAGTCCAGCTCGGACATCCAAGACAACGATCTCGATTATTTGTTGGCAAAAAAATACAAAAAGCTGAAGAACAAAATCAATGAGGACTATTTGATCAAGTCGATGAAGAGACTGAAAAAAGAAAAGAAAAAACGTGGCAGAGGTAAAGATAGCAGCAGCAGCAGCAGCTGCAGTAGTAGCAGCAGCAGTAGCAGTAGCAGCAGTAGCAGCAGTAGCAGCAGCAGTGATTCCGAGAGCTCCGACGAAGAATCCGAGCGGGAGGAAAAAAAGCGACGTTTGAAGAAAAAAAGAAAGAGCAGTGACAACGAGCGCGAAACACGCAGAAAAGAATGTAAAAAGAAGCAAAGCGACAGAAGCATGAGCAACGAACGTACAAAGTCGAACAAGCATAAAAATAGAAAAAAGCGAAAAAACAGCGAAACGAGTAGCAGCAACGAGGATGACGAAGATAGCCCGAAAAAACGACAGAAAAACAAAGACAGAAGGAACCAAGAACGCCGAGAGATCAACGACGAGAGTCATCGAGAATCCAGAAGACACGATAGTCGTGACGACAAAAGTCCACGCAGGAGACACAAAGTTTCTTCCAAAAATTCAAAAAGTCACGACGACGAGTCACGAAGGAAAAATCCACCAAAAGCTGATTTCGGCTTAATGGTAAGAATATCCGACTCTTTTTTTTCAATTTGATTATGACAAAAAAGCCCAACAATCGTTGAAACAAGATTTAAGCATTTCGCGTTCAATTTCGTTTCCTCGCAGAGAGCCGATAGAACGAAAGTCGAAACTGTCGGGGAAGGCGATCGCTCGAGATCGTCAAAGACGATGTTGAAAAATACGAGAGACGAGAAACGATGGATTCCACCGAAGAAGCAGAGACTGACGGAGGAGGAGAAGGAAGAACGAAGGCGCGAGATGATGGAAAACGCGTCGTGGCGCGATCGCGAACGCGAGGTGAACGTCAAGCGTTACCGCGATCAGGACAAGAAGGAGCAGTCGGATAAAACCTTCAGCAAAGACTTTATCAGGTAATTAAAGTGAAAAAAACGAATGAGAACGTTTGAGATCCGAACGATTATGATCTTTCTTGTTTTTTCTTTATCGCAGAAAACAATTGGCCGCTGCGGCGGAAGTCGGTACGATCGAGTCGAGAATTCGCGCAAACATGAACAATATACAGAGATCGGGGCGAGCCATGGACACGAATTTTGCAAAGCGGTAACGCACGTTGCCCCCTGGACCAATTGTGTCATGGTCGAGCGTCTGTACAGAAAACTAAAACATCACATTGCCAACTTTCTTAGATTTTAAGAACATCTCCAGACTCGAGAGATTTATCATAGGCGTTTAATTATACTGGGAAAATTAAATTGATCTCACAATGTCAACGATACGAGATAACTTTATTGCCTCTTGAGCGTTCGCACATGCAACAATTTTTTTTTTTCACAAAAATATAATTCACGAAGTATTTTAGTAATATTTACAGTATATACTTTTTTCGAGATGTGTCGAAGCTCGATATTTGTACAATATAAATGACGATACTTTGAGCTTGTGCGATTTAGCGGAGAAAAAAGATGGACGAGGTCGAGGTTCACGCGATATTGCACATTTCCGGCGATGCGACGCTCTGATTCGCATCGAACATCGTCACGCATCCACCCGTCAAGAGATTGTTGACAACCGCTCTCGCGAGATACCCCGTGGTTACCGAATAATGAGCAGCGAAAAACGGCGACGTCTCGTCGGATTTCCCCACGTTGTTGTCTTTGCGGTACATTATTACCGCGTCGTCGACGAGCGTATTCAGGTCCAGTGACCGCTCGAAGCTCAGCTCCGGATTTCGAAGTAAAATCGTTGCGACTATGTTCAGCAGCTTCGGAGATTAACGAAAATTGACGATGAAATCATTTTTTCCGTCGAAGAAGCATGATCTCGATCGATAAGTTATCGACTCACCTCGACGATAATTTGTCGATACTCCGGTGTGCTTATGTGATGCAGAATCGTTTCCACGAGAAGAGCAAACGTGAGCTCCGATCGCGTCATGTTCGAGAGCGTCGGCTGTTGGGGCAATTCCCGTCCGTCCACGCAAATGCCTTCGGGACAACGCATCAGAACTTCCCACACTTGATTGTAAAAACGCGTGGGCACTCTGCACAAACTCCCCTCGATTTTCCGCCGTCCGATCACCGTCAAGCTGTTGGTCAATTTTTTTGCTCGTTCAAACGAACTCGACCGAAAAATTCGCGTGTTTGTAAAAAAAAAACATCAAAAAAACGCTCATCGTACTTTTCCGAGGAAGCCCAATCTTTGACGGTTAGGACTTTGATGAGGATCTTTCTGACCTCGAACGGACTGTAGTGCTCCAGGGGCTTGTGATTTTCGACGAACATTTCGAGGTAAAGTTTCATCGCCTCCATGACCCAACTGAAATTTTGATTATCGATTAAAATGCCCTTTGATTTGATCCAACGATTGAGAAATTGCGATTGAATACCCTATACGAATTTTGAGAATTCCTTTGAACATGTCGGGATTTGTGCCGATCAGGCGTCCGCAGTAGAGCAAAACTTCCTGCTGCAGTACAGCTTGGACGATATCGTGCGGTTGGATGGTCGAGTACATGACCGATTGAATTTCCGCTGGGGTCATGGGCTTGTCGAACACCGTTTCTTCCTGTCCGATGACTCCGACGGTTATCTGCAGAAATATTCACGTACGACGACATTTTCCAAAAATCCAAAATAGAGACAAAAGATGACGCGGTATCTCACCTGTTTTCCTTTGACTAGAACACCTGTGATAAATGGGCTTATACTGTCGACGGTGTGATTCAACAAACTACTGCAGTAACGCACGGCCATCCAGTATCTGAGATCGCCAGCTCGCTGGTACAAAGCCCTGAGATGGTCGCCAACTGAATAGTAAAAAAGAAAAAATCAACGTAAGACCAGTCGGGAATAGCGAGAAAAAAAAGTCGGTGAAAAAGAAAATGGCGTACCAGTAGTGCCGTTAATTTCGTAATTGATACCTTCGCGCTTCAACAGAATGCCGAACAATTGGCATCTGGCGTAAAGACCCGTGGCGTGACGAATTTCCTCGAGAATCCCGGGGGTTGGCTCGTTCGCGAATTTCTAGAAATGGAATTTTTCCTTCTTCATCATCCATCGATTTTTCAAACGAAAATGTCGAAACTCACCGCGTAATCGATCACGTCCTCCGTGTAAGAGAGAGTTCTCGGCACGTCGGTTAAGCTCTGATATCCGATGTAATCGTGTTCCAATTGCTTGAACTGCTGGAGCTGAAGCTCCGTTTCCAACGTGCTGACAAAATCCAAATGTTCTGATGGAAGATACAAATTCGATCGTAGAGAAGACAAAATGGCGGATGAAATCTCCGATCGTCGATTAATCCTTACCGATGCAAGACGACGAGATCAAGTTCTGCAGACGACCGATTCGAACTTTAGTCCCGTCGCAGTAGCCCTTCTTCAACATTGCCAGGAGATCGAGCATCTCTTTGAATTGCGGATCTCGCATGTGCTCCTCGCGTATCAGGAGACAAACGGTCGGACGACCGGACAATCTCCAGTATTTCCCGACGAATTTCAGCTCCGTTTTTATGTCGTCGATCAACAGGGCCATATCGCGATAAAGATAAAACTGCGAGACCTCGAAAATCAGCGGGTAACATAATACCGTCATCCCGCAAACACGATACACCTGTAGAAGAAGAAGAATTGATCAACGATCCGGAAATACTATTGGCTCATCCGGTTTGCTGATCTCGCGGAGAATTTTTCATGCTTTCGATGATTCCAACTTACTTTGCTCGTACCGAGAGAACCGATCGGCCTCGCTGGCCTCCCCCGAAGGTTCAATTTCCTGTTAACGCCGAGTTTCTGATAAACCTCGACCAGTTGTATCGACGATAATATCTGTACGGGCTCGACCTCGTGCGGCGTCTGCGTCTGTATACCGTAAGTCGCCATCATCGCTTGGAGCCTCATGGACTCTGCGATTAGAACTATCTGCACGACGAGATCCGTGTGCGTACCCTAGAATCATCGGAAACGTTTTTCTTTTCCGTTCTTCCGCATCTTTCGCGTATTATCGACGCTTTGCGCATGCGAGTTCCTTGTATGGCTATGTACAGATTATTAGCTGCTTTCTTTTTTGTGAAAACACATTAACACGAGGGGGAATACGGGGACGAACGAGAGTGTGGAACGTGCTTGAGTTTCGAGAATTTCGTGACGCGTCTGTTGAGAGACGTTTGTACTCGAGAAATTGAAAATAACGATACGTGTGCATTTATACTCGTGCAATCTACAGAATTTCAATGTCGCAACTTCGTTATTGCGTCTGTAAGAATACAATTCCGTTGGCGCGTGGCAAAAGTTTTTAATAATTCGATATTTGGTCTACTTTGAAATAACGCGTCGCAATTTATCAATCGATTTATTCTCAACGTCAATTCACCGAACAAGACCTTTGCCTCGCGCGATCCACAGAGAGCAAAGACAAAACTGGAAACGAAGCAACAGGCGAATACTATAGTTTACTTACGATGCTCGGTTTGGCCTGCGTAAAATACGAGAAAACATTAATTACGGAGGATCTCATTGATTGAAACATTTCGAGCGATCGACGTGTAACTTTATTTAAAGATCGCTTTGACTTTTGCAAAGCTCACCCGAACGAGTTAAAGGCAATAATCTACGTTCCGAGGAGAAAATCGTGTTGGAACGAGAATAATTGCGATTGCGAATTTTATCGTGTATGTAATGCATCCGGTATGGATAGTGATTTTTGAAAAACTTTACCTGAAAAGCTGAATATCTTCCGGCTCTCCGAGGTCTGTTGTACGAGGGTAAATAACGTCTGATGGGATCCAATTCGTTGATGTGCAAAAGACCAGCGGTCAGCAATTGTGCGATAACGAACATGGCTTGATTCCACAAATATAAAACGATTCCCTCCGTTTCGTGGCTGTGTTTGTACGCGCTTCCCTCTACACTGGCAACGCGAAATGTACTACCCGGATCGTGTCGCTCTGCCTCTAAATTCTTCTCCGGAACGTAGTAGTACATTGGTATGATCGGATCTATCGAGGAAAACGAGAACTAATTATTTTTTCCTCTTCCATCTGACGGACGAATTCATCTGCATCACTCACCGCCGTGAACGTCTTTGTGAATCCGTGCTTTCAGCAAATTCTGATATTCCTCAACTTGTTCCGGCAGCGTTTTGAAAACACCGTCAATTATCATGAAAATATAAAAAAGCGGCCATTCGCACTCGATTTTGTCAAAGTCTTTTATCTCGCCGGATTTGTAATAACGACGAGAAGGATCTTCGACGACGGTCTTGAAGCCGTCTCTGGCGAAACGCTTGAAGCCGTGATGACCTTGGAGCTTTCGCACGATATTGGATTTCGCCTCGTGGTAGAGGCAATCCTCGTGGGTGGCGAACGCGGGGAACGAGATTGTCGGCAACAGAGCCGCGTCGACGCTCTGAAACGTTCGTTAACGCTCGAGAAGTGTTTTTTCAAATGAAATCTCAATCGTAAATTTTCCATCGAAACGAGCATGTACCTTCGAACTTGATTCCCGCGGCAGCATAGTTTCGAAAATACTGCGATTACGATTGTGCGCGTCAATGTCTACGTAAATAACCGACCAGGAAGCTCCTTTATCGCCGAAAAGATTGCACCCGTTGATCGCCTCGAGGGCGCTCTTTGCCATTCCGATCGAGCTCGCGTGAATCTCGGGCGTTCCATCGTTGTAACGACTTCCACGTTCCCACATACCGTAATCCGGTGTTCTATACGCTCTTTCCACGTAATAAACGAGATTTTGAACGAAAGCGACTTCGTCCTGGGTGTAAATGATTTGCAATCCCGAGGATATCATTTGAACCAAAAATATCAAGTACAGAGAGACAACATCGATCTGAAATTACAATTACGACGCAATTTCGTGATAAAAATCATTAAGACGCACAGCGTAAATCGAAAAATCGCTATTGAAATACTTCCGTACTCACTTGGAGATGATAATAATCCTCGTCCTTGAGAATCTCATCGCCCGTATCCAAATGAAATTTGCAGTGCAAGGAATAACGATTGCACTGATTGAGCTTGAATAATTCGACTCTGTCCGACTGTCTCATCCAGCATTCCAAAATGCCGCGCATACATTTTATCGCCGACTGTCCGAGCTCGTAGGATTTGCCCCTATCGTCGTCTATGCGCCTTTGCAGAATTTACGTCGTAAGTTTTTTCAAATTATTCCCGTCGTCGTTTGCAGGACGGATCAATTTTTTCTCATTTTTTTTTTCATTACCTGTAGGCCTGATAGAGACTCCATATCGCCGCGGCGCAGTAAATACTGTCCCTGACGCTGGCTTCTCTCTTGTTGTTGGATACTTGCGGAAACAGACCGGTGATGCAGCTCTGATAATTCAGTATCTGCCTCTTGACTGGCGTCGAAACAAACGATATTCGTCAAATTGCGTTTTTGTTTTTCATAACCCTTTTCTCCGGTCCGTACTCGTAAAAATCTGTGCCGGAGTCTTACCAATGCCGTAATAAATATCCAATTGCCTAACGGTGTCTTCGTAATTGGAAATCTTGAGGAACATATCAATGTCAAGGTCGTAGACACTCGCGTGTCTACTGCCGAGGGACGGTATCGACCTGAATATAAACAAGACGCGCGAATATCGTTGGTAACGTGGGATTATTGGAAAAACGTTTTTTTTCAACTAACCTTTTCGGCGTAGAGGACGTATTCAACATCGAGGCCATGTTTTTATTTCGCGTTTTGATTCGACGTGTGCAGAAGCAAACACGTCGATAATCCTTCGATCAAACACCCAAGTTGCAGGATCGTCGAGGGAGCCTCGAGAGATTACGCGCATAAATAAATCGTTTGCACAATCGAGTTAAAAATAATCAAAGTCGCTCTTATTGTTCCACGGAACGTAGAGAAATGTCTTTTTTTTTATCTCGGAAGATCGACAGATCGGAGATTTCTGAAGATGCACCTAATGTTTATTTTAGAATACATCGTGCCCAACCCCAACGCTGCCCAACTTGTTCTTCATGTTCTCCTTCAACCTTCAAGATCTCCTTCATCATTCAGAGATGACATTCAACAGCTGCTGCTGCTGGTGAGATGATTCTGGTGGTTAAATGACTGGTAAAGTTACCGCGGAGCTGAGGAACATGTGAGCGGGTATTTTCGTTTCGTAAATATGGCATCACTGGGATCCGCCTTTTTTCAAAATTATTTCGAACATTCCGAACGTCAATTTTGCTTATGTTTTTCGTTGAAGGAAGATGGCGATAGAAAAAAACACAAATGCATTGTCGACGTGCTGGAGAATTTGTCAAAGAAGTATTCTACAGCACAATTTATTATACATTTCGTAAAAGATATGTACATGAAAATATGAGCAGCCTTTTAATTCCGTCTTCGGCGAACTCTCGATATTCGCCAGGCGTTTGGCTCCTCGTATTTGTTGTACAACGGTTCGAGGCGTTGATTTTTCTTGAACTTGCTGAGCTTCGTTGGATCGCTGAATTTGAAGAAAGCCGGCGCAAATTCTACGAGCCATTTTGGATCTATCGTCGTGACTTCCCTCATGTATTCCTTCGTAGTTTGCACCAATTCGTGATAAATCACCTGCAAATTGATTAATGGTTTTACATTCACGGTCATACACGGTCAAGGATAAATTTTACATCGGATTCGTCATCGAAGAGACGAGTCTTCACTTACCCATTCTGGTTGTCTGTTGAAAAGCGCGCTACTTGGATGTATGTACACGACTTGACTGTCCACCAAAGTCCTGTATCCCTCCTGAGGATCTTTCTTCGCGGCATTCCGGAAAAATCCGGAGCACACAGCCTTTTGTATTCTCACGTTGTTTTTACCGGCCGACACCACGTCGAGTTTGTGCCTGTTGAAGAAGACGCGAGAACATTAATAAAACGATACAACGTCGCGTTTGATTTATTCGACACGAAGAAAACTCGTGGATCGAGAATGAAAAATTATTCATACCTATCCATGATTCCCAATAATTGTTTGCGAACATCTTGGGCCCGTTTGAGCGTACGTATTTGTACGAAATTTTCGTAACACCAGGCATTGCTGAATTTATTGTTTCTCCACGAGTTGTAAACAGCGAGGAGGGTCAAGTGGTCGCCCTCGGCCTGATTGAATTTCGCCTTTTTCTGATCGGCCAAAGCTTGCTTGTCCTTTGGCCTGTAAAATACATTCTGCACCGACAACATGCTGACTATCGTCAAAATTTCGTCGGAGCATTGAAGGTGTACGCTCATGATGAGCATTTTCGACAAATTCGGCTCCAATGGGAATTCAGCCATCCTCCGTCCTAAACGCGTCAATAAACCCTCGTTGTCGAGAGCGCTGAGACTGTGAAGGGATTCCAGGGCCATTATCAGCGATTCAACCGGCGGCGCATCCATAAAATCAAAATGCAGAAGATCGTTGATCCCCATTGTTTTCAGTTGCAAAACCGTCGTCGCGAGATTCGTGCGCTGAATCTCCGGCACAGGAGTCGGCAGCATTTCGTCTCTGTAGGCTCTCTCGGTATAAAGCCTGTAACATTTTCCCGGTCCGGTTCTGCCGGCTCTTCCGGCACGCTGTTTACAAGCAGCTTGACTGATCGGCGTTACGATAAGGCTGTCCATTCCCGTTTTCGAATTGTAAACTTTTTGCTTCACGAAGCCCGGATCAACGACGTAATATATTCCATCGATCGTCAGACTGGTCTCGGCGATGTTCGTCGCGATGACGACTTTCCGCGAGCCCGGTGGAGCAGGCTCGAAAACTCGGGTCTGCATTTCCGAGGGTAGAGCGGAATAAACGGGCAATATTATGAGTTCCGGTACATCCGGACCGAGAGATTTCATGCGCTCGTAGAGGATCTCGCACGCCGTGTCGATCTCCTCCTGACCGGTGAGAAAGAGCAATATGTCTCCGGGTGGCTCGCGCAGATGAATCTGCATGACGGTTATCAGAGCGGCGTCGAGATAATCCGTTTCCGGTTCTTTCGTGTACATCACCTCGACCTCGAACGTGCGTCCGGGAATCGTGAATATCGGAGCTTCGAAGAAGTATTGGGAAAACTTGACGGCGTCGAGGGTCGCACTCGTCACGATTAGTTTGAGATCGGGCCGCCTGCCGACCGCCTGTTTCAGCAGCCCGAACAGCACATCCGTGTGTATCGTGCGCTCGTGAGCCTCGTCCAACATAATCACCGAGTATGTTTTCAAATCGAGATCTATCAAACATTCTCTCAGCAACATACCGTCAGTCATGTATTTTATGTTCGTCTCCGGGCCGGTGCAATCCTCGAAACGGATCGTATAACCGACCTCCTGGCCCAGACGACAGCCAAATTCCTCGGCGACTCTCTTCGCCACCGCCATCGCAGCAATTCTTCTCGGCTGGCTGCATCCAATTTTTCCGCGAGCGGTGAATCCCGCCTCGGCGAGATACTGCGTTATCTGCGTTGTTTTCCCCGAGCCAGTTTCACCGATGACGATCAATATCTGATTGTCCGTCACGGCTTTTACCAGATCGTCTCTGAGCTTGAATATCGGCAAGCTCTGTCTCTGCTCGATCAGCGACAGGTTTGTCTTTTTACCGAAGCTCGATTTTTTACCGCCTATAACGTGTTTCTTCCATTCCGGTAGATCCTGAGTCTGAAGACCAATGCCCCGCATGTTCGAGGCGAGCGTCCGACTCTCCGCCTCGGGCAGAGGATCTATCCAGTTTTTGTTGAGTCCCGTTGGCACCGAGTCCATCTCCTGCTCTCGCTGCAACATTTTCAGTTCCCTTCTCTCTTTGGCGAGAGCGCTCTGCATCATCGCGGCCTGTGCGAGCGAACCATCGGGGTTTTTGACAATTCGCACGGGACTCAAGTCTCCGAGGGCTCTTCCGTGCCCGTGAAGGAAAGGCGGTTCGTCCTCGACCAGCTCGATCTCCACGTCCTCTTCCTCGTCGTCCTCGCGGGGCAATATACCCGTTTCCGTGTCGAATTCCGGTAATTCGCTCCTGTCGATGCACGACGCAGCCAGCATCTGCTTTATCTCCCATTTTTCCGGCGAGGACAATCTCTGTACTCGCTTTCTCGAATACGTCTCGTCCTCGTCGACGTTACCTTGAAGATCGAGCAGCGACGTCGGTCTATCGGGATTCCGAAGATGTTTCTCATCCTCCTCGGGTCTCGTCATCGACAATACGGGATTGAGATCCCTGCCGGTTTCCTGGTCAACGTCTTTCATGCTCAACGACACTTTTTGCCCACCGACGCTCAGCACTTTGACCAGTACCTTTTGTCCCCTGGTCACAACGTCGTTGGCCGTCGCTACGCGACCCTCGCGTCGCAATTGCGATATGTGAACCAATCCCTCCCATCTTCGTCGCAATCCTTCCAGCTGGACGAAACATCCGAACGGCACGATGTTCGCTACTTTCCCGGTGTATATTTTCCCAACTTCCGGATCGGCGGAGACGTCCTCCGGTGAGTGAGATTTTGACCTGGCGCTTCCTCGACGTTCCTGACGCGATTCCTTGCGGTCGCGCGATCCTCGCTTGCGATCGCGATTCTTCGATCTCGAACGTCTCCGTTCGCGCGATCTAAAACGCTTTCGGTCGCGACGAGAATCCCGCGAGCGCGAATCGTCGCGGGATCTCGAATGGTGCCTTTTGCGCGATCGCGATCTGTGTCTTCTGTCCCGCGATCTGCTTCGCCTGTCTCTCGATCTGCTTCTCCTGTCTCGCGATCTGCTTCTTCTGTCTCGGGATCGACTTCTCTTTCGTTCTTTCTCCTTCTTCTCGGTTACCTCCGTACTCTGTTTGCTCTCGAGTTTCGCCTCTGTCCCATTTTTCGAGTGCGAAGGAGCAGACGCCTCTAAAAACGCCATAGCGTTGTCGTAGTCGATCTCTTCTTTCTCTTGGGCGATGGACGACACTTTCGGAGCATCGTTGGGAATAGCCAAACCGGGAAATTTATTAGCCAACTCCTCCTGTTTGCTATGAGAATTTTGTGTCTTGCCGGACGGCGGTTTCAAGGGTTTCATGTGCTGTATTATTCTCAGGAGATTGGACACCAGTGAATCCTGTCGATCGATTATTCGATTAGATAGAGAAAAAAAGGTTAATAAAAAAAATATTTACAATCGAAGGTCGTCAGATTTTTACCGAAAATTCTGCTCCATTTTCCAAAAGTACTCGCTTGAAATCGTCAAAAGTATTATTCTTCTCCGCCAAATGTATGATGAATTCGGCTGGAAGAATAATCGGTCAATTTTTTATTCGTGCGTAAGAAGAAAAGTGTGCCAAAGTATAAGAATTTTCCAGTAAAACTTTTCAATATGATTATAGATTTCGCACATTCGGAAAAGTTTGAATCTTTTTTCTTGGTTTATTGTAATGTTTGGTAATTGATTAAAATACGTGACAGGTTAACCGAGTATCATACCTAAATCCTTGTCGTTCAAAGACAAATGGTTCTCCAACTCTGTACATATCTTGGAAACGAGCGAAAGATGCTCTAATTTCGATACTTCGTCCATATCCATAGAAATAACGTTTAATTCACTAATTATCTTGAATATTATCGTTCGTTTCGAAACGTAAACATACGCACAACGAACGTATACTATTTTTTTGTTAAAAGACAAGCAACTGAAGCAAGAACGTCGTCGGAGAGACCAGGAGAGACGCCAAGTGGCGCGCCACACACACTCTCTCACGCGCCACGTTGTCGATATGTGAGGAATCTTCGTAGATATAAAAGTGCGCAAATAGTACGGCGAGTAGCCACGAGCGCCATGGGGCGCTGCCAAACCGCCGGTTATGGGAAATCATTGAGGTTATAAGCGCTCAAAAGACAGAGGGGATAAGGATAAGGGTCATACAAGAACAAGAAATTTCTATTTGGCGGTAGTACACTTGCTTGTGTTTTCTTTTTTACTTAAATAATCAGCGGCTGCAAATAACATTTCGGTAACGAGTATGGATTGCGGCTGAAAAATTCGAGTTCCCCAACGACGTAATATCCGCGCGTTTGAGCATCGTTGAAAGGAGGCTAAAAATAAAAGAAAAAAGAAAATTCCCGTGAGTACAAAAAAGCGCTGTAAATCCAGCATCATTACTCCGTTACATTATGTCACGCGTCGTTTCAATTCCCAAAATTCAGAGCATGTCGCGTGCAGCAAACATTTTTCCATGTTTTTTCTTTATTTCGCACAATGTCACGGGCACTGTATGCGTACGCGGTTTGACCGTCGTTCGAAATGTTTGTGTTTAGCATCGTACGCGATTCTTATTATTTTTAGGTTAGATATTGAGGGACTTTGCAGTTCTTGAGTGTACTATCCGCGCAGTATTTACTATGAAAAGATATTCCGTTCTATAGATTACCAAATTGAAACGCATACGATCTCAAGGTCGCAAAGATTTCTCATATTTTCATACGTCACTGTGAGTCTTAATATCCAGAACATTGACACTCGGAGCGTAGATAGTCGCGTGAGTTTAATATAACATATATGCTTATTAATTCAAAGTTTCAATTATGCGCCTAAACATTTCAAGATATTTTTCTGAGGAACAAAGATCTTGGAAATGACAGCTTAAAATCTTATTTCGTCAGCCAGATAAGCATCGTTGCAAAATGCATTTCTCGTTTCGTACAGATGATACATCCCACGTTCTCAGACTGGACACGGATGTTTTATTCGATCGGAGCATCGTTGAACGGACATCGGCGAGAGCCACAAGTTTCTCTCGTGTTATGCGCAGCTGTTACTCTCTAGTCAAGATGCTCTTTGATTTCCTCAAACGTCTCTTTGGATTAGTAGACGAAAGATCACGAAAGCGTCGTGCGGATGACACTGACGATGATTGTGTAAATAGAATCGTGAGTCCCAAGAAGCATTGCTGCAGCCGTGAAAATATCCCGGTCGGTAAAGTCATTTGCGTAGACGAGAACGACGAGGAGGAGATCGAGTGTCTCGGTGAATCGCGTTATCAGCCGATTCGCTCGACGGAGAAATCGAACGGGATGTCGTCGACGAGAAGAAAATTTACGGGAGCGTGTCAGCAGACGTGTCCTCATAATTCCGTGTCACGGATGAACGGCGGAGAGAAAAAAGCCCATAATTATCCGACGAAGATGGGTGCAATGTCGAGCTCGGATTCGAGATACTCGACCTTGACCAAGACGAATCAGTTGCGAGAGAAGCAGGAGTACGGTCAATTGTTGCAACGTTTTTTGCCGCAGAAGAGTTACGCGACGTGCAACGACAAGACGCAGGACGACGCGTCGAAAAGACGACAGAAAGTCACGGAGGTGATTGATCTCGAGAAGTGCGAGACACCGGTAAAAAACGCGGTTGATTCGCGACGAACGAGCCAACCGGAATTTTCAACGCCCATGACCTCGACGCCCCTCGGATGGTACACACCGAAAGAATCGAGAAACCTCGGCGAAACTCCACGCGCGACCTTCCGAAGTAACGAGGGATCCCTCTGCAGATCGAGAAAATCGTTGAACGCGAGGGTGAAAAACGATGAAATAACGATACTCAAAGCTAGAACGCCGATCGAGAAAATGGGCTCGACGATGACGAAGGTCGTACCGATGATTCGTATCGATGCCGCGAAGGATGTATCGCCGCCGGTACAATCGGAACGCAAAAGCCCCGTGGAGAAGAACGAAGCCTCTACGTCGAGAAATTGCGTGGAAATAATACGGACGAACAGTTTGCGCGACAATCTCGCCGCCAAAGCCGTCATGAAGCACGATTTCGTGCCGAGAATATCGGATCATTACAACGAACGATACGAGCAGCGTATGAAAGAGGCCGAGGAGCTCAAACGTATGACGTGTTTGTTAGCGAAGCACAACAGGCTGGCGAGGGAAGCTGCGCTCGAGGAGCAATTGGCGAAATCGATGAGATTGTGCGAGGCCGTACTCGACGAGACCGAGGAACCGGAGGAGGAGGCGCTGCCCGTGCTCACGCCGCAGATGCTACAAGAGATCGATCACGCTCTCGTGCCGAGTCCACCGAACGAGGTTCTCGTCGAGAACTTTGGTCTTCGTATAACGAGAAAAGACATTCACACGCTGTCGCGCTTGAATTGGCTGAACGACGAGGTCATTAATTTTTACATGAATCTCCTGATAACGAGAGGAACAAACAGCGACAAGTATCCCAAGGTACACGCGATGAACACGTTTTTTTACCCGAAATTATTGTCGGGCGGGCATTCCTCCCTCAAGCGTTGGACCCGCAAGATCGACGTGTTCGCCCAGGACATTCTCGTCGTTCCGATTCACCTTGGTATACACTGGTGTATGTCGATTGTCGATTTTCGCGACAAGTCCATTCGTTATTTCGACAGTATGGGCGGCAGTAATCCAAAATGCCTCGCGGCCCTACGGCGATACTTGGAGGATGAGAGTATGGACAAGAGGAAGAAGCCCTTCGACGCGAACGATTGGAAGTTAGAGTCGATGAAGGATATACCGCAGCAGATGAACGGCAGCGATTGCGGCGTCTTCTCGTGCATGTTCGCCGAATTCATAACGGCCAACAGAAAAGTCACCTTCACCCAGCAGGACATGCCCTACTTTCGAAACAAAATGGTCTACGAGATAATCAAATCCAAGCTTCTGTAGGTTTAAATCATTCGTTCCAAGCTGAACGAGCGTGGAAGGTCGAAACGTGCGGATTTCATTTCTGTCATTTACTTGGGTTTAAGATTTCACGAAAACAAAGTGGAAAAAAAAACGTATATATATAAATAAGTGTGTAAAAAAGAAGAAAGAGAAATTGGTGAGAAACACAGGAAGGAACGTCATTTCTCGATATATCTGTATAACGGTCTGATGAATAAACAGAGATTAAAATCTTGGATTTTCTTTGTCGAAATAGAATTTTTTTTCTTTTTTCGTCGCGTTGATCCTTTGATTATTCTCGAGGAAAAAAAAATCGATGATGGACGATGCACGAGAATCGTCCTTCCCGCGCGAATGCGAGAAACAAAGTTCCTCCAATAATTGAAATACAGCCACGATGTTACAAGCGAAGACGTTTTTTTTTCCCTTAAATTTGATACAATATTTCTATACATATTCTTGTACACTGATCTTTCTTTTTTGCTTTCCTTCAATAAGACAAGATACCTAAATTGTAGTTTTATTGTTAACAGACGCACAGTCACTCTTAGTGTCATTGAGCTGCTCCTTATTACACCTAGTTGTTTTTTTTTTTTTCATCATTATCCATTACGCTATGGTCGTTAATTAATCAATAATTAACTAAATATACGTTTATGTCTATTTGTATAATTGAGTAGAATCGTTTGCCGCAATTCGGAGCTACGTGTGTGTTCCATAACGCGAGAGCAGCTACTCCAAAGAAAAAAAGGGAACGAAGAGACGAAAAAAAATGACCCTCACCGGCAAGCAAACCCAAGCATTTTTCACGGACAACGCAAAAGGGAGATCACCATTATTTGTTGTACACAGGTCACTGTGAATCGATTATTGCACGATTTTCTCTGTACTTTAGTTTTCTCGTTCAGTTTCCCGGATTCTCTCGTAACTTTCCTCCGTTGCGTATTACATTACGTACTATAATTTTGTTTTTTTGCTTGCTTTGAGTTTTGCTTTTTGTATATCAAGTGCGAGTGTAAAGAAATTTGCTTATTGCGTAATATCCCATCGGGAGGAAAAAAAAAAGTTTTTTCCAAGTCTGGGGCTGAATACGCTCAATGTAAATTCAATGATTATATACACACAGATCGTAACTTATCGTTAGTTATGAAATGATGAATTAGCTTCGGTTCTAAGAAAAAGTATTTACAAACTTCACGGTTCATGCATTATGTGCAGTTTAAACGATTTCATCAAAGTTCCTTGTTTTTTTTTGTTTTTTTTTTCATTTACTTTGCTTGTTAAATCACGAAGAGAGTGGGTCGATGTCCGATCGAAATTTATACGGCGATGGTGCGTCAATCAGCGCTCGTTAGCCAAGACAATTGGGAACCGAAGGAGTATCATTTATTCACGAGTTGAAAGTTCCCGAAAAAACAGACGAAAAAGCGTCTTGAATTCGCAAATGTAACGATCTTTCTAAAAACTAGTTTGGCGATTTCGGGATTTCACCGAGGATTCCCTTTTTATGCCTATGAGCAAATTAAATTTACGTGAACGTGTATATTACCATTTTTATGTGTATATATAATATATATGTATGTATAATTTATATACATATAATGTTTCGAATAATAAGACGCGATAACTTGAAAAAAAAAACATAGACAGAGTAAACGATAATAAAAAATAAACATAATCACAGCTGAATTGGCAGGCAGCAGGCGGGGATATCCGGCCTGTTTTTCATCGCGAATCCATTCTCCTCTTCCTCCGTTTTCGTTTTTCTTCCGCAGCTTTTTACTTGGTCATTTCTTCCGTTGTTTCAGCCTGCTGAGCCCTTTTCTAATAGACCGGTTTTACACTTACACGTAGTCATTGGTACCGGGAGAAGTGAGTGGCTCCTGCGCCTGTGAAGAGTCGACAATTTCGAATTATTTAGTTTATTTCGTGCGAAATTTAAACACTCGATGATGAAAATGTGCGGTATTGATGAAAAAATAACTTTTCTCCTTCGTGCCAGATTATTCGTTACCTCTTCTCCGATCGTAGCAGTGGGAAGTGGAAAACGATTTTTCTCGAGACTAAACTGATCCTCGGTGGTTTTTCTGTACACTGGATTATCAAAGTTCATGCTCGTGACGTTACGATGGAGATAATGCCTGTAGCACAGTACGGTGACGAGTGCGAGAATCAATAGGCCAAGCGTCACACCGCCAATTACGATGCCAGCGATCAAGCCCGGATCGGTCGGCTCGTTCCTCAGGTTGCTTCGATTTCGATCTGTCGGATCTGTAGGATCTGAGAATGCGAAAATGATGAAATTACATTTCGGGATTGCATTTTGGCGCGGAAAAACTCGCTATCGAGTTGAGGAAAATGTCGAAATTTCTTCTCGTGCTTGCAAATGCGCGTGTCACACTGAATTTTCCCATCCGAAGGACGGATATTTTCAATCGTTTGCGGGAAATGAAAAATGCTTACGAAATTCGGTACTTACTGGCGCTCGTAGAAACTGGCGTTTCGAGCTTCTTAAAGAGTCTCTCGGACTCTTGCGTCGTGGGTGCTACAGTTGTCGTTACTGGAATACCCCATTTTCATGCAACATCGATGCAAAACCATAAAATAACGAAAAAAAAGACGATAGAAATCATAATCGTAAAAATGATAATTCGAAGCCATTTTGGATGCGTTAGGAGCATTCGTATTTGTTTGTTTTTGTTTTTCATAAAGTCGCAGAGCATCAGGAAATAGTTTTAACCGAACTAAAAAAGAGAATCGTCGTATTCTTTCCACATATTTCATTTTTTTTACGATTTTCGCGTTCATGATAAATGTGAAAAAAAATCGTATTTCATGCACGACGATACTCGAACGTTCCAGAGACGGGTGCAGAAAAAAATGTCTCGTCAATCATTTCCATCCATATTCGACGTTGGAAAATCAACTTTAAACTTTTTCCGAGTAGGTGGAAAATTTAATTTTGCCCATCTGCTCGAGGATGCGCGAGGGCATTGTTCCAGCGACGATCGTCCGCGATAACG
Organism: Heteropelma amictum; assembly: GCA_959613375.1. Classification (NCBI taxonomy): domain Eukaryota; kingdom Metazoa; phylum Arthropoda; class Insecta; order Hymenoptera; family Ichneumonidae; genus Heteropelma; species Heteropelma amictum. The sequence goes on along the minus strand of OY390726.1, from coordinate 13,985,529 downwards.
ATGTTAAAAAGTTGTCGAAACTTTTCGGCTTTTTTTTTCTCACGAGAAAAAACGTCGCTGAAACGATACCCACCGCAGGTCCTCGAAACCCGGTTAGCGCTCGTACACGAAAGACTTTACAGAGATAAAAAAAAAAAGGAGAAGGAAGCCCATGTGACGTAGTCGGCGACTGAATAAATGTGCCGCGGAGGAAGGCAAGAAGACTCACCGTTCTCGACGCACATTTGACCGTCGGGTCGGAGTCTGAGGCCGTCGGGACAGGCGCAACTCAGAAGCGGCGACCGCGAATTGATCTTGGGCGCGGGTAAACACAAATGGCTGCAATGGCCGTTAACCGCCTGGCACTGATTCGTGCCGTCCGGCTGTCTGTACGGATGATAAACGTGGACCACCATGGGATTCTGCAGGGATCTCAAAGAGGTCGACGGCCGAACCTCCTTGCCGGTGAATTTGTTGGCTTTGTATATCGTTTGCTTGTCCCAGTCGGTCCAGTAAACGTAATCCTCGAAGGTGCTTATGCTGAACGGATGACTGAGGGTATCGAGGGAGAAGAGAACGGTTCTTCTACCGGAGCCGTCGTAATTCGACGACGCGATTATGTGGAGTTTGGCGTCGACCCAGTAAATACGTTTTCCGATCAAATCCAGGGTGAGACCGTTTGGCCAGATGACGTCGGAGCCAACGATGACCTAAAGATCGACAGAGGATAAAGAAGAAATTGACTTTTTTTTGGCTTCAAAATATCGGCATCGGGGAGTGCGAGATTCGATCGACGGCGGGCTCATTACCGATCTGTGCGAGCCGTCCATTCCGGCTCTCTCGATGCGGGCCTCGTCGCCCCAATCGGTCCAGAACATCCATCCCTCCAGGGGATTGAGAGCGATCGCTCTTGGCTCTTGTATCTCGTCTTTGATGAGCGTTTTGCGCATGTTGCCCTCGAAATTGGCGAGTTCGATGGTATTTTTCGCCGCGTCGGACCAGTATATGTGATTGTAGATCCAATCGACGGCGAGACCGTCGGTCGTCGTTAGATCCTTGTCGATGACCACCGTGCGCTCGTTTCCCTCGTCTATCGGAGCTCTGAATGTCGATAGAAACGGAGATTTTAGTATTTGAATCAACGTGACGAAAAATCGACGAGATGAGTCAACTCACTTGTAAATCTTTAGATCGGAAACGTCGCTCCAAAATATCATTCCCGTGCGAAAGACGAAATCAAGCGCTGTCGCTGATTTCGTGTTGTTGACGATGGACGTCATCTCCTGACGGTCCAGGGCGACTTTTCTGATGTCGTGGCGTCTCGTGAAGAGCAAACTCGCGTGACCTTCGGTGGCCTTGCAGCGGGTCACGTTTTTCGGATCCCTGAGGTAGCCGGCGGAGCAGCTGCACTTGAAGCTTCCCTTCTCGTTGAGGCAAAATTGCGAGCATCTTCCCGGCTCCAGGCACTCGTCGATATCTGTGAAAATAAAAAATCCCAATTTCCTTTTTATTCTCGAAAATGGTCGAAAACGATGCTCTCTCTGTTTCGCTGCAAGTACCATCGCACGTGTGATTATCCGTGAGCCTGTACCCCTCGTTACAAGCGCATCTGTATCCGATCGGCAAGTCTATACAGATTTGGTTGCAGCCACCGTTGTTTTGCAAACACTCGTTGACGCCGCAACGCTTCGGGCTCTCGTCTTCCCAGCCGATGCAGTCCGGCTTTCCATTACAAACATGGTCGATGGGTATGCAAGATCCCTGGCTGCATTCGAACTGCGTCTGAGGGTCGCAGGCGGCCGGCTTGGTCGTGCAGTTTTTCTCGTCGCTCTTGTCGGAACAGTCCTCCTTTCCATTGCAGTACAAATGGCCTGAATCGCCATAAAAATTCACTGAATTATTTATACTCGTTTTTTTTTTTTCAACAAATTTACCCGCGACGCTGTTAATCATCGTTAAACCTGTGCGAGGAGAAGGAAAAAGAGTCTTTACCGGAAATGCAAGTGTGATCGCCGCATTGAAATTGATCCACCCGGCACGTAACGTTCTGGCATCTCTGGAGCTCCTCGTCCGCGCCGTTCGGGCAGTCGTTCTCCTTGTCGCAGACCCAACTTTGGTGTATGCACGTTATGTGATCACCGCAGTCGAATTCGCGCTCGGCGCAGTGACTGACCCGACCGTGGGACAGATTGTTGGTGCAATTTTTTTCGTCGGAATCGTCGGGACAGTCGTTGTCGCCGTCGCATCGCCAACGAGACGTTATGCAGTAACCTGGTGAGCAGGTGAAATCTATGCCGGGACGGCAGGTCGTCGGCGAGCAGTCCTTCTCGTCGCTTCCGTCCCCGCAATCGTCGTCCAAATCGCACCTCCAGCTGTCTTGGATGCACTTTTTGTTGGCGCACGTGAATTGATCCGATCGACACGTCTCGTCTGTTGTTATTATTTTTATTATTGTTATTATCGTTGTTCCATCTTTGCGAAGTCGACTTTTCCACGCCGATTCAACTGCCTTCGTACTCGGATATTTTTGTGCGATCAAAAGGCCATCAAGAGGCAATACTCAAAGTTTGGAAATGGTTTTTTTTCGCGCTTCCTCGTTGTGAAACGAAAATGGAAATTTGACGAGAATTATCGGCGAGCGATGTCATTCTCGGATGAAAAATCATTTGTACGAATGGACCAAACGCGATTGTGCACGTTTCGCACTGATAAAATCGTCGTTCGACCGCGGTGGATTTTCGATATTATCAAAAAACGTGCTTCCGAAAAAAATGTTTATCGTTTGTTTTGTTTTTTAATCGTACAGGTACGAGGAGAAAGTGGTTATTGTTTCTTCCGCATCGAAGTCTTTGTAATTGAAATACAAGGGCAATTAAATCGACGTGGAGTCGTATAAAAATGCACACTTATTGGAAAAAGAAATAAAGTCGTACAGAGAGAGAGAGAGAGGGAGAGAGGGTGAGGAAGAGCGAGGAGGGAGGAAAATACAGTGATTGGAGAAGGGAATTAACAGCAAGCGGAAGTATGACGAAAAATGAATGATTTTGATACCTCGATATTGAGTTAGTTCAGCGATTACATTATGATTAAAGCACAACGAGAATGAACCTCGAGAAAAAAGCATTTAAAAACGTTGACGAGCTGTTTTTTTTTTGAATTTTACACTAATTTTTTCAACTCGAATAAATGGATTGAATTACTCGCGAACGAAATGAGCACATGCACGCTTCTTTTTCAACGGTAATACGAGTGATAAAATGGAATTTTATTCTCCCAGAGTGTCGGATAACATTTGAATAATACACGATGATGCATTCATGCTAATGCATTTTTTAAAGCGGCTTACTGCACTCAGCCTCGTCGGAGCCGTCAGTGCAGTCTGGGCTACTGTCGCACATCCATGTCAATGCAACGCATTCCCCGTTTCCCGAGCGGCACGTGAACTGATCGGCCGTGCAGTTCTTCTTCTCTACAAACGGAGACGATGACAACGAAATGTTAGTGTCGCACCATAGTGAAAAAAGCAAAAAAAAATTGAAGGAAGAAAAAAAAGGGTAAAATTCCCTCATGAGCGGGCGATTAGAATTTTATCCAAGGGGTCGCCACCATCGGCGATTTTTTTAAACACTGTCATGATTACGAGCTGTGCGAGGAAAATAAGTCTCGCGTTTGCGTGATGGACGTCGGCAGTCAGCTTTCTTTCTACCTCCCGATGTTGAAAATTACGCGCTAAGCAAAAAAAAAAAGAAACAAAAAAAAGTCCACCGATGATCAGTGTCGTCTTTCCTTGGAACAAAAATGACCAAAAAAAAAGGAATCATCGTCGCAAAAATGAGTCGTCGTCGTCGTATGCTTTGCGACATTTCCGGGATATATTTCTCTCCTCTGAAACTGAAATTCGAAATCGTCTCGACTCACTCTGACAATTTTTCTCGTCCGAGCCGTTCTCGCAATCTTTCTGCCGATCGCATATCCAGGATTTTGGTATACACTCGCCGGGACTGCACTGGAATTCCGTCGAATCGCAAGGTATCGCTCCTTGGATCGTTGAGCAAGTTTTGTTTCAATTAAACGACGACCAACATGATGTTATATTTGCAATTTTCTCAAAAAATTCGTAGAGACACGTGGAATACTATTTTAATGGTATTTTATTACATTTTATTACACCACTAAAATCGTATTTTCCCAGAGGCAAAAACACGAGAGAAAGAAGGGTCTTTCGCGCATAATTCGATAATTCCTTCGGCCTCTGCGGGGCTGCAAGCACTTGAATGATAATTCTCATGAATATTTGAGCAACGTTTAATCGCCCGGAATCCTCGAGTACGAGATCTCCTCTCGCTCCGGAGTTTCGCTCTGATAGACATCGTGCGCACGATAGTAATAATAATAATAATAACGATCACACTCGATATCAAGCGATCGGAATAATTGCATAGTTTAATGAAGCGAAATAATCGATTATCGGATCGCTGAGGCGGGCAAGTAGTCACGACGGATGAAGTGAACGCGAGAAGCTGGAGTGTTCCTCGCTGGAAAATCACTCTGGTGAACGCGGGACCGACGTATGGCTGAAACTGCTATTATTGATTTTTCAGTGTTTGCGAATTAGACAATACGTCCGTCGAGTCGAAAAGTCGTACGAGAGAAGCCTCGCGCGAGTATTCCCTCGACGAATTTGTATTTATCGAATATTTTCCGAGTGCATTTCCGAGGATTCTGACGGAATTAATACATGTATGACATTGTGAAATATAGCGAGAGGAATAACGGGGAAAATGTCAACAAATGCATGAAGAGCGATAGAAAATTTCATTTTTGTCGACTCGGCAGATTTTTTTTTCCGACGAGACGTTTCTCGATCGCGTACATCGATCGTTTGTTATACTTTTCCGTCTGCCCATGAGCCAAAGCACTCGAGCGTTTCACTTTCCATTCTCGCTCGTTTGACTTTTGCCATTTAGCCCCTAAAGTGTCTCGGCGGCGCGGGCGATATCACGCATACGTTGGATGAAAATTTGCCCGAACTTGTCGGGCGTTTTTTTTTTTTTATTATTATTTATCGCTGATTGATTGTTTTTTTTTTGTATCGCAGAAACGTCTCGGAGGAACGCGGCTAAAAGTTTACGAGGAGCATGACGAGTGACGCGTTTTTTCGCCGTTCGATGGCGAAAGAGCATTGTTGACGAAAAAAAAAAACATATTTTGCACACAACGGAGTGGCTTCGATGTCTCCGTATTTGGAATTTACTCATTTTTTCACATAAAATCCGCGAGAATTCGTGCAGAAATTTTCAGCAATCCCTGCCTGACCCGGAGTCGACGGTTCGATCGGACTTGTTACACCCGCGGGGATTTTCTCCACGCAGGGCGGACGGACGGATTATTTTTTATTGTTCCGCTGGGACGCGGAATGATGGGGCAGTTTCGCGAAACTCGTTAAATGTTTATACCGCATTCGGCGTTTGTCATAAAAGGAAACAAACAAACGAGACACCAGATCGGAAATAATGGGCGGAAAAAAAAATTGACCACGAATAACAAATTTGCAAAATCTAATCAATGCTCCCTCTCGCTTAATTCTTTCGTCGAAAATTCTCTCGTCAGTTTTGCGACTTTTTGCGAAATGAAAATAATTATTATTTCACAGCTTTTGATACATAAATGGAAGTATAGATATACGTGTGTAAAAGTGTAAAAATGGCATTTCTACTCACTGCAAACGGTGGGATCCTCGTCGGAGCCATCGGAGCAGTCACGTTCGTTGTCGCAGTGCCAAGTTCCGGGTATGCACTTGCCATTTTTGCACTTGAATTCGGTATCCTTGCACTCCTCGGCTGTAATTAATTCGCCGGTATGATTTTTCTTAACGTCGAGGGTGTGACAGCGATAAATCGTCAGAGTAACAACCGCGAACCACAGGGCGAACGCGCGAGCGAATTTCTCAATTTTCCTCGACATTATATCGCCGGTCGAAACGTTTTCGATACGATAACACGTTATCACGCTTTTTCCGATCGATATCTGGCATTTGATCTCGAATAAACGATCAAATGGGAGGAGAGACGAGGATTTTTCGCTTTTTCAATATTTGTTTTTTTTTTTCAAAGACACCGTCGCCCGTGTGATGTTCGTAGCCTCTCGCGATCCGTGCACGGTGAAAGTCGCGAAGCTTGTAAAGTCGCGGGGCAAAATCCTCTATATATATACCTTCACCGGACCGGAGAATCGTGCCTGCTTGTGGCTCGCGAGAAGACGAAAATGCCGACGAAGGCAGGATGTTTATTGGTGTTATAGCCGTGCATGCACGCCTCTCTTCCGAGTCTCCTCGAGAGGGCGAAACGTGAAGGACGATGAAAACCTTCGGAAATTTTCGATAAAATCGCGAGCATCGGGATTTTTGTTTTTTCTTTTTCTTCCCGGAGATAAACGCGTCTCGACAATTTTTGAAGGAGATAACCTCGCTGTTTATCGATTATTGATCGAATTTATCGACGAAAAAGTCAAAAGTTTCATGCCCTTTTTTCGAATAATCCTGCGGATAATCGAGGAAATTCAAATACGAAATTCAGCGGAAACAAATTCGTTCGTAGTTGACAAAAAATCGTATTGAATGTAAGCGCTTGGTGAGAATCGCTTTAATCGCGCGATTATTTGCGTTTTCCGCGAGTTGCATTTTGTAGACGATTGCTCAATCCGCGCGCTGATAAAGTCTCGTCGATCAAAGACCGAGGCGCGATAATCGATGAAAAAAATCGAGAAAAAAAAAAACATTGGTGGAGAATCGAAGAGCAAAATACCGAAACTCGATGGGATTATTATCGCCGACGTCGAATCGCAAACTCAGCTTGTCTCGCCGGAATTGCAAAGATGCTTTTGCTGCACTATGATGGAAAACCTACAACGTTAATGTGTATACTCTGTTCCAAGCTTCGTTGAAACGTAATATCTCGCTAACGAAGCGTATTCGCGACGTTAATAGTCGAGAGGAAAGAGAATTAGGAAAAGCGAGTGTATATACGCGCGAACGAAAAAGCTATCGAGTGACGTACTCGTAATACAGATATTTCAATTTCTGGATGATTTATCTCGTCGGACGAAGATTCTACGGTTATATATGTACATCTCTCGCCATCTTTTACCCTCTCGGCGAGTCGCTGCATCAGGTTTCACGACCTATCGGATTCCATCAATTACTAAAACATTCCAATTAGGAGGAAGCACGCGTTTCCCATGACAGACATTTCCACGAGAGAACATACGTGTATCGTAAAAAGAAGAAACGAGGCAATCGCTTTTTTTTCACGAAGGGAACATTTTCATCGAGGCTTCCGCTCGTTTAGTACACAACGATAATGAAGTGGAGAAAAAATGGGATTAAGCAGGGAATACGATACTTCAATTATAAGTTTACGAAGTATTTCAACTCGAGCGTAATTGTTCATCGTCGAGTTCGGCAGAGATGTTTTTTTGGGTTTCGTTTTTTCTCGTAGTGGTTCGAAATTTGCGCATTTGTATTCGCTGGCTTGGGCGGGGAAATCGTTTGGCGAAACGAACGGTAAGTAACGAGCGGGTCGGACAAACTTTCCTGCTTTTCAGCGAAGCTCGCTGAGTTTACCAGAGAGAGAGAGAGAGATGAGATGAGAGTCAAGCTGGAGATGAAAGAGTCGAAGGGAAGAAAAAAAAGGTACAGAAATCTTTCGATTCAGGGCAGCCTGTGAGGCCAATCGCGGTAATATACGGGGCAACGTTTTTTCTCAGCGCGTTCTCTCGCTCGGCCGAGAGGAAACGACGTTTCGCGCACAGCATCCGCTCTGGACCGCCGATTCTCTCGTCACGAAAATTTGAGATGATGAATAATGGAGATAATGAAATATAAATGGAAATGTTTTTGGAGACAAACTCGGTCAAGCTTGAAAACGCTGTACAATGAAACTTTTGAGAGAAAAATGGCGGTTTTTTCAGCCGAATTTTCGTGGGATAAGATCGAGATTGTAATGATATCGTTTCGATCTGAAATATCGTTAAAAATAGATATGGCGAGTCGCGTTTTATATCGGTTTATTTGGATCAACAGTGGTAAAATTTTTTCGACGCGTGAAGACATCGGGGAACAGAACGGGTACAGCCGAGGCTCGGATGATCCGGCTGATGCTGCGGACGCGGAAAAAAACGAGAGACGGAACGAGACCTCGATGAATTTCTGCGTATAAGATCGGCAACTGGTCGCGACCGACTTCCATAGACGTTGATGAGTGAACGACGTACGTCGTACACCGCGAGCCCTGTAATACACTGCACCCGTAAATGCGACACGCATATGGTGGTGCGAATGAAAACCGGTTTTTCATCTCGATCATACATCGGAAAGTGCACAAAAGTGTATGGCGTACTTTGGAAAATGTCGATCGAACCTCGAGGCGCGCAGCTACGCAAACGCTCCGAAAGAAATTTGGCGCGAGTGCGAGAGAAATGGCTGCGAAAATGCAATCCGTCTGTACTCTCCTCGAAAAGGTCAAAAAATCTCAGTCGGGAAAGAAAATACGAGTCGCGATTTCGAAGCGGCAGTGGAAATCCACATCTTTCCGAGTCGCGAAGAAACTTTCAGAGTCTGAAACGACTGTTTTGCTTTTCTTTCTTTTTTTTTTTTGAAAAAACACAACTATTTTCGCCTGGTTCTTTGAAATTTCGTTACGACACACCACTGTGTATATTTGTTTGCTTTTTTCCTCGCCATAAACGTTTACCGACGGCTGTATTTCGCTTGCTTCTCAAGCCCAAAAAAAAACGCGACGAGCGCTTATTTGCGCTCGATCTATCAACACGAAAACACACAAAAGTTTTATTGCATGTACAGCCGATCGTCGTCATTCGTCGAACAAACAAGAAATAATTAGTAACGCAACGAGTGAAAAGATCTTTCGCAACGTGTGATCGTTGCGATGGGTCGTGTCAAAACTTTGTTATTACGTTATATGCTTCTAATAAAACAACAGCTTCGTGGCTAAATTCCGTTTGCTTGCTGATGCAAGCTTTGTTTTTGCTCGAGCTTGAGTGTTTTAGTGCGTTTTCTTGATGAAATTTCGAGTTTTCGGGGAAAAGTCGGCGGGTTTCGTGATCAGCGGGAAATTTCCGATCGGATAAGATCCTGAAATATTGAAAATTTGAAAAAAAAAAAAATTTCGTCATTTTTGGCCACTTTTCCAGAATCGTCGAAAAGTCGAAATTTCAAATGGTCATAACTTCCTTTCTATTTGTGCTACATACATTTTTTGGGGGGGTTTTGAAGAGCCCTCGAGTAGACTTAAAAAATGGCGCAAGTTAAATGTCGATAGCTCAATTCCTTCCCCCTCAAAATCGACGTTGAAAATTGGCGAAAAAAACGCAAAGGGGTATGTATGGGAAAATTGGCGAAAATCGATGGTCAGACTTGAAAAATCTGCCAAAAATCGAAAAATCAAGATATCTACATGAACCAAACGGCATTTCGAAGCCTCAACAATTCCGAAGAGAATAAGCGCAAGTTGGAACATCTACCTCAAAAGGGGAAAAAATGGCAAACGTTTTAGTGAATCGACTCAATCCGGCAAAAAATGACGAAAAATTTTGAAACTCAAAAATGATTTTTAATGGTCCATATCGATGTATTTTTTCCCGCCGATTACGAAACACACCGGTATTTCATCGAAAACCCAATATTTCGGTCCAAAAATGCGATAATACGAATTTTATCAATCAATTTCTATTTTCTCATTGAAATATCGAGTTTTCCAGAAACCTCAAAAGCAAAAAAACAATAAAAAAACATACCGAATTTTGCGAATCACGCGATCGCGCGTGTGAGCGCGAGTACCCGTCCCTGGTGCTTGTTTATTTTTCACATGAAAGGAAATTAAAAGTTAACTCGAAGATATAATAGACGCGGCAGATGGCGCGATCGGTATAATTCCCTCGCGCAATTTTACACGCCGGGCGTATAAACTCAACGATAAAAGGCTTTTTGCCGAGCCAAGAAAAATCGTCAACGATCCTCGACTCTCCGTTAATTTCACTCAACCGCACTCGTTAATTTTCCTCTTTTCTCTCCATTTCTACGTGTGCGTATGTATCCTACCCCTGCTCCCTCTCGCTTCTCGCCCTGCCTTATCTATCGCTCTTCAACGCGGCACATTTTACGATGAAAAACAGAGCGAAAGATCGACTCTCGTAGAAAGTGTCGGGATTATGTCCTCGTTATTATCTCCCCTGCGAACATTCATGATTTTATACAGCGTAAACTTTTGACCGGAAATGATTGTGCGTTATAAAACGCGGACAATCTTTCAAAATCAAAGAGGCGAGAACGCAAAAAAAAAAAAAACCCACACACACGAGCGATTCGAGACAAGTTTGCGAGTGTATAAATCACTGCATTATGCATAAAACGAACGTTGCCGCGATATAAAATAAATTGAATATTCGCAATTACATATGGGAAATTCCGTGTCGAATGAGCCCTTTATTATCATCAAATTCATCAAATTCATCAAACTCGTCACCGAAAAATCAAAAAAAAACCTATTTCTTCGATATTCTCGGTTGGGTACGACAATTTTTTTCATTCGCTTTTGAAAATGTTTGAAAATGTTTGAAAAATCGTCAAAAAAGATCGACGCGGGAAATTTTGAGCGACGCTCGCATCGCGGGATATCCAGGTCGACCGAGGGACTGACCCATCTTCCGCTGAATTTCCATCAAGCCCGTCGATGAAAATAATAATAAAAGACGAAATTATATTGCAACAAAAATCGATAGGCGCCGGGAAGATTGGAACTGCCGCGGATGATTCACCGCGCGGGGTTCCCTTTTGTGCGGCAGACACGGGCGTACAGACGCCAATGTCGAATTCCACTTGACACGGAACTGCTGGAAATAAATAATTGAAATAGTCGAACGCCTCGCGGTATATCTCTGTACGTACGTAAAAACCCTACGGACCTACGAGCGAGACTTTTGTGCCGTGCACCGCATCGTATATAGAGCGAGGCAATCAGCGAAATATTGACCTTGAAGTCTATTTACAATCGATCTACCTCGTCAAACCTTGACAAAGGCGTATATAAACATTCGCAAAGTTTCCTCGTTGAAAAACAGATCGCGGACGCAATTTAACCCCGAGAGGTAAAGAAAAAAGGAATATACATCGATACTCGCGCGTGTACCATACGTTTTACACGTTTGTGCGGGTCGTTGAGGAGGCTCAAAGTAGGACAGTGTTTCCACGTGTGTCGCTGCGATTCTTCGACGTCTCCCACACGCCCTCCTGTCCGGCAAGACGACGAGGAATATTATTTTCATCGACGACAAATTCCCTCGTAGTTTCCGATTTTTTGTATGTATTTCGTTCAATCGAGAACCGCACGATTGGATTCATTTTTCTACATCGCTTTTTCGGACAAAGGAGAGCTCCTGCCCGCTGCTGAACGCCGAGCGGAACAGCGGGCCGCCGTGAAACGTTCGATCGATGCTTCGATTCGGAGAGGCGAATATTCATTAAGGTAGTTCTATCGTTTTATCGTTTTCTTAAGATTTTGTTGAAAATTTCAATACGTATTCTTCGATGTCATATATACGTGTGTAATCAATTTTGGAAGGTTTTACCACGTGGAAGTTGAGATATTTATTGGTAAAAATCACAATTTTCGGTAGTCTCTCGTAAGAGCCCGTATTAAAAGTTGCATTTTCATCAATGAATATCTTGGCTTCTACGTGGTGAAGCCTTCTAAAACTTTGCATACATTTTTATGCAACATCAAAGAAGATTTCTTGAGTTTTCCAAAAAAATCTTAAGAACATTTTTTTCGCAATTTTTGTAATTATAGAGCAAGCACATATCACCTGGGATGACCGTGAATTTGGAGTATGCTGTTCTTTAGTCGATTTGCAACAACTTTTCTTATTTAACCGAAGCCCGCGAACCATTTTGTATGTGAGAAAAACTGCAAAACAATTTCTCGATTTGAATCTAACGATAGAACTACCTTAAGGTAGTTCTATCGTTTTATCGTTTTCTTAAGATTTTGTTGAAAATTTGAATACGTATTCTTTGATGTCATATATACGTGTGTAATCAATTTTGGAAGGTTTTACCACGTGGAAGTTGAGATATTTATTGGTAAAAATCACAATTTTCGGTAGTCTCTCGTAAGAGCGCGTGTTAAAAGTTGCATTTTCATCAATGAATATCTTGGCTTCTACGTGGTGAAGCCTTCTAAAACTTTGCATACATTTTTATGCAACATCAAAGAAGATTTCTCGAGTTTTCCAAAAAAATCTTAAGAAAATTTTTTTCGCAATTTTTGTAATTATAGAGCAAGCACATATCACCTGGGATGACCGTGAATTTGGAGTATGCTGTTCTTTAGTCGATTTGCAACAACTTTTCTTATTTAACCGAAGCCCGCGAACCATTTTGTATGTGAGAAAAACTGCAAAACAATTTCTCGATTTGAATCTAACGATAGAACTACCTTAAGATGAGACGAGTGAGACGGAGCCGGGCGGAGCTCGGGGAGGAAGAAATCTCATGAAAGAGATGCTGGCGATGAATGCGACTTTTCCTTCAAGGCCATGCAATGAATATCGCACCTGCGCTTATACGCGACGAGATTAATCCATCGACATGGGCGCCAATGGATAACCAGTTGGTACTTGTCGTGGCCCTTGTTGTATTATACGTACAAGTACGTACGAGTACTCTGTATTTATGCACATCCGTGTGTGTGTCTGTGTGTCTTATATCCCAAGAGCGATTCGACGAGCCGGAGCACGCCGCGGTCTGGCTTTCACTGTAATTATATGCTACGGTAGCAGCGCGTACCGACAGAGGCGAACCTTCGTGGGTAAACACATACGCGCACCGTGTACATACGTATGGGGCATTCCGCGTGAAATCACCGAGACTCGATCCGACAAATTTCTCAACCGAACCTGACACTATCCTCGTTTATATTCAAGAATAAACAACGTTACGGCCATGAAACTTCAACGAAGAGCGCACGCGAGAGACGTCGTCGTTAAATTTGAGGACGAAATTCGAGTACGAAAGTTCGTGCTTATTTTCTGCTTTACGTTTTACTCGACGATCGTCTCGGAGAGGGTGAAAATTCTTCTTCTTTTTTTTATTCCGATTTTGTAAAATTGGATGATGTGAATTCTTTTTTTTTTTTTTTTTTTTTTCTTTTTGATCGAACGCTCCGATTTCGACGAGAATCGACGGTACACCCCATATACAGCGGGCAGGGCATTTGCGGACTCTTGATGTCCCAAGACTGAGAACCTGATGCAAGTGCGATGCAGGCCTTGCACTATGAATTACAATCGAGTCGAGTATCGACGAGAATCGAGTGCCGGACGAAGGCGAAATATTCACGGTGGGATTGAGACCCTCGACCGTCCGGAGTGCTTCGTGCGATCTCTGCGCGGAATTTCCATGAGTTTTCACGGTAATTGCGATCGATGGAAAATTGGAAGAGATCGGAAGATTCGTCGGAACGAAAAGAGGAAAAAAATCCAGGCGATTTTCTCGATTTTCATTATTTCGCGATGTCGAGAGGGAAAAGAGGGATTTGAACGAGCGATCGGAAATTTCGTTTGAAAAAAGGGACGAACGGAGGAATTTTCGGGAGAAATTCGCGACCCCCAGCGCCGAATTGATCTTTTTCCAGCGTTTTCTTCGAAGACGCTCTCGAATTGAGAGAAAAATTAATGTCGATAGCTAAATTGCTTCACCCTCAAAATCGATGTTGAAAATTGGCGAAAAAACGCAAAGGGGTATGTGTGGGAAAATTGGCGAAAATCGATGGTCAGACTTGAAAAATCTGCCACAAATCGAAAAATCAAGATATCTACATGAACCAAACGGCAGTTTGAAGCCTCAACAATTCCGAAGAGAATGAGCGCAAGTTGGAACATCTACCTCAAAAGGGGAAAAAATGGCAACCCTTTTAGTGAACCAACTGAATCCGGCAAAAAATGGCGAAAAATTTTGGATTTCAAAAATGATTTGTAATAGCCTATATCGATGTATTTTTTCCCGCTGATTACGAAACACATCGGTATTTCATCGAAAACCCAATATTTCCATCCGAAAATGCGATAATACGAATTTGATCAATTAATTGCTATTTTCTCATCGAAATATCGAGTTTTCGGAAAAAAGTCGGTGAGTTTCGTAATCAGTGAGAAATTTCCGATCGGATAACGTCCTGAAAAATTGAAAATTCGAAAAAAAAAAATTTCGTCATTTTTGGCCACTTTTCCAGAATCGTCGAAAAGTCGAAATTTCAAATGGTCATAACTTCCTTTCTGTTTGTGCTACATACATTTTTTGGGGGGGTTTTGAAGAGCCCTCGAGTAGACTTAAAAAATGGCGCAAGTTAAATGTCGATAGCTAAATTGCTTCACCCTCAAAATCGACGTTGAAAATTGGCGAAAAAGACGCAAAGGGGTATGTATGGGAAAATTGGCGAAAATCGATGGTCAGACTTGAAAAATCTGCCAAAAATCGAAAAATCAAGATATCTACATGAAACAAACGGCATTTTGAAGCCTCATCCATTGCGAAGAGAATAGCACAAATTTGGTTGTCAATCTCAAAAGAAAAAAAAATGGCAGAGATTTTAGTGAACAAACTCAATCCGGCAAAAAATGGCTAAAAATGTTGGGTTTCAAAAATGATTTTTAATAGTCCATATCGATGTATTTTTCCCCGCTGATTACGAAACACACCGGTATTTCATCGAAAACCCAATATTTCGGTTTTCGATTTTCTCGATATCGAAAGAGAAAAAAGGGATTTAAACGAACGATCGGAAATTTCGTTTGAAAAAACGGCAGAACGGAAGATTTTTCGGGAGAAATTCGCGAGCCCAGCGCCGACTCGATCTTTTTCCATCGATTTCTTCGAAGACGCTCTCGAATTGAGAGAAAAAGGAACGGAGAGCGAAAAAAGCTGTCGTGGGAGCTTAATTTCCGGTAGCATGGATGTCCCTCTCGCGTCTGACGCAATAACAGTGGGAATACGCGTGATCGAAGGATGGATTTGGCGGAGGAGGAGAGAAGGAACGAAGAGAGGCGATAAAAGTCGGGATTTTTTCTTCTTCGGCGATGAAAGGTTCATGGTTCTTCCTGCTGTATGTATCGCACGAACATTGCGAGTGTACACGCGCGTGTATACGCTCGAGGACGAGAAAAGAAGGGAGAGAAGACTGATGCAACCGTCGCGTGGTTTTACACGCGTGTTATGCACATTATGTGCACTCGGATCGTGAGATATTTGCGCTCGCTCATTGGCGGTGTAATTTGCCGAACGAAAAAATGCGCGGAGAATTGGATAGACGAGAAAAAAAAAATTAATAATTCGAAAAAAAAAAAAAACGAGAAAAAAAGAGCGAGAGAGAGAGAGAGAGAAGGACGCGGGAGCGACTCGGCTGTCCATTAGGGTGCGGGTTGTTTCCCGGGTTTGACTTTTTTCACCGTGCCCCGTTTCGAAATTTGGTTTTTTTCTTTTTTTTCGAAAAAAAATTCGTCATCGTTCGGAAAATTCGTCCTCCCGCGAGAATCGGGATGAAAGTGGAACGAGGATCAAGAGGGAAAACTCGCCGAGCGCGGACACCCTAATGTACGCGAGAGAGAGAGGCGTGGCCATCAAATTATACTCCTCGTCCGTGTCCGAGCTAGAAACGTAACATTACGCGAGATTTTCCAATTGCTCTGTATAAGTACAACGGCGATTGTAGAAAAAGAGGGAGAAGAAAAAAATCTCTCGACTCCGCTTGATGGAAGCTTTGCGTAATGTCGTTTCCAACGCGGGCGCCACCCCGTCGTCTTTGCCAGCCGTAAAAAAGAACCGGGAAGGATAAAAAAAAAAGGCACTTTGAAAGTGGAAAAAGTGCAAAAAATCTCGATAACGCGGTACAATACGCAATATGTAAAATAATCATGTTCCGCGTCGGAACATATGCGTCTTTTTCACTCTCGATTTAATAGACGCGTTTTAGTCACGACGCCGGTCGGAAATTATCATTTTTTTTTCCTCTTCGATCTGCCCGCTGCAATAATATTTATTATTATCGCGTACCGTGATAATAATACACTATTTTGCGTCAAATCGTCGAATTGGGACGAGCGTGCGCGCGACGCCTCGAAATAGCAGCCGCTTGTTTTGCCAAATGCAGCGTCGCGTCAAACGCATCTCGATAGAAAAAGAAGCGAGAAAACTATCACTCTAGATTATCATTCTTTTTTTTCTATTATACTCCTCGTGTCAATACGCGATAACATGACGAAACGATGAATGACGTTCCGCAAATTTGTTGCGTACATTGCTGGGTAGTCGCATCCCCCCCCCCCTCTCGCGCGCGCTCTTTGTTTCGCCCTCGAACTCTCAGTGACGTTCGTTTTCTCTCTCTCTCTCTCGCTCTGTCCTCTCACTCTCGTCGTTTGACATTCGACCGTTTAGTTATTGATGAACTCTACTGTGACACGCATCGCCACGTGTGTACTCGTGTAAACACGTTCGCTCGCGCTGTTGACGCTTTTTTGTAAATATTTTTTTGCAAAAAAAGCGAGGAAAAAAAAGAAACACGAAATAAATCACAGAACGAAATACTCACGTTTGCATATTGCGGGACTTTCGTCGGAGTTGTCGCCGCAGTCGTCCGTTCCGTCGCAGACCCACGGCATGGGTTTGCATTTTCCATTACCGCATGGAAATTGACGCAACGGGCAGGCGCTTTGAGCTGCAAATGAGAATATTCGAGTAGAGTTTTACAATTTTCACGAGCTTTCTCGGATAGATTTTTCTTTAAATTTATACGTCGACGTGAAAGGAAGGGGGGCGGGGGTTGGATGAAACCTGAAAAGGTGCAATTTCGGTAATAGGTAGGAAAGGTTTTTTTTTTTCATCTTTTTTTGCGACTCTACTCGCGGACGATATTCGAGAGACGAGCTTTCGGAAACATCAAACGACCGAGCGACCGCACGAAAACAATAAGTATCCGCAGCGGTGACCTTGACCCGACGAATCGCCGTCGTACGAACGCGACGTATTATAAATTCAATTGGACGAAAAATTCTTCGCATTTGCCGCGTCCACCGGCGTCGACAATTTGCAAATATTTTTACGCTTTATTCAACGACCTTTTTCATTCCGCAATTTTTCTCGTCTGTCGAGATTTTTTTTCCCGACCAAACGCGCGTTCGAGGACGTATTTAAAATGCAACAAGTAACCTCGTGATTTATTCACCAAGTTTTTCTTTTTTGCGAGGGGAGGCAGAAAAAAACACCGAGTTTCCACACAAAGTTCGCCAATCAATTTGTCGATGTAGTCCGAAACTCGTTTTTCTTTTCTTTTTTTTTTTTTTCATTCCGCTGAAAAGGCGTTTGGAGAGTACAGACGGGTCGAAAATTTGGAGAAAATGGAGGAAAGTTGCATCCACGCATTATTTTTCAATCGATGTGTGGAATTTTAATTCGATCGAGAAGAAAAATTACGCGAAAGCCCGAGAAAAGGAAACTCTGCCTTATCGACAGCGAGTTGCGTGTTTTCTTGGAAGAATAAGACGCGATTCCTTTCAGTGTCGCCATCTGATCCGCGACAAAATCTCGTTGTTTATCTTTATTTGTTTCATCCCCGATTACGAGATACTCTGAGATACATTCGATGAAAAATTGAAAGGTTATTTACTCTTCGCATTCCGCGGTATTTCGAAGAATAAATCGGACTCTTCTTTTTATTCTTTTATAGAATATGAAAAAATGATATCGAACTTTTACCCGTATTTCGAACGATGAAAGCTTCGACGCGACTATTAAAAACATCACAAACGACATACTTTTCATGAGGCGAATACGTCAAATGTTGAATCAAAACCTTCATACGCGCACACGTCACGGGAAAACGAGTGTACGAAGACCTCAATTTTCATGTGAATATACGAGATAAGAAATTTAACGTGAAACGTAAACGCGGCGTTATCTCGAAAATCTTTGCTTTCCCAATGGCGAATGGGGTCTCGCGTCGATTTATCGTTGCAGTGAAAAATTCAAACAAATCCGCGATTATCGTTATAAAAGCATTCTCGATTTGACGATAAAAAAGTATAAAAAGCAAAATTCATCGCTGCGTATGAATAAATCAGCGATGAAGTTTCGCTCGACCCTCGATCCGAATTTTCGAGCGCATAAATTCGATTTTCTCCCGCGTCTATATAAATATTCACGGACAAATGTGTGCCCGCACGTACGGGACAAAATCGAATCACTCGAACGAGTGTATTACATATATATATATCGATCTATTTACGTACAAACGTACAACCTGTCGATGTAACGGTCGATAAATATAGAGATATATGTCATGCATTCTCCGTATGTGACAAACGAGGTTCTCAACGGTTGTAATGCGCTTCTCATTAATCTCTATTGCGCGTTAGATCAACAAACGCGAAACGAGCCTTTACTCGCGCGCACAATCGATCGTTCGATCGTACGAGCCAATCGCAAGAGATAGAGACATTGCATAAGGACATATCGAACTATCTGGAGTATTTCCGGAATTTTCTCTCGCAGTTTTTCGAGTTTGCATCGATATGAAACACCACGGGAGTACCAACTATTTTCGTATGAAATTGTTCATTTGAAAAATTGAAATTTTCGTCGCTCTTTCCAACGATGGAAATTTCAGCATCGTCCCTTATTTTCATCCCTTGTCTCCCTCTCTCTCGCTGGTTCTCTCTCTCTCTCTCTGGCTTTTGCAAAATGTGTATAGGAAAAGACGTTGGACCCGACGGAGAAGGGAAACCTCTCGAGTCCACCCTCTGAATCTTCGTTTTACCGGCCAATAAATGAAAGGAAGAAAAAAGGAGAGAAAAAGTGTGTTATTCCACCCTCTTCTTATTATTCTCGCTCCCCTGCTCGTGGTTCTGTCGCTCCAGGGCCATTCCCTCTCGAGTCTCTTTTACCCCATTGTACAAAGACGTACAACAGTAATACCGAGAAAAATCGAGTGGAGGAGAGCCGAGAAGAGGCAATATATACTCTCTCTCTCTCTCTCTCTCTCTCTCTCTCTCTCTCTCTCTCTCTCTCTTTCTCTCTCTATCCCTTTGAAGCTGCGGTTAGTACATGCGCGTGGCAAAGCATCGAACAAGGAATACAGGACAAACTCGCAAAAGCGACGACAGGAAGGGACCCCAAGGCGAATATAAGTAAATTCGATACAAAAGCTTTCATCTCTTTTGTTGCTTTTTTGTTCGATCCTAGTTTCGAATCCAACGATGCGAATCGAGTCGGCTAGTCTTATCGAGAGCCGAGAGATACCCACGGAACGCATTACCATATCGCAGCGACGAAAAGCAAATGGTCCGGAATATTGGGCTGCCTTCCGAGATGAAAATTTCGAAATCTCGCGAAATCTCATTTACCAAAATGCACTTTCGAAAATTGTCCAAATTATTATTTGTACACGCTCGGGCGAGTAGATGCATCCCGCTGTGAAAACGTTACGCGTTCGATTTTTCATATTCATCCAAGGTCACAATGATAATAATAATAAAGCGTGTAGGAGAAAAATGAACGTTAAGCCTGCTTATCACGATGGACGACAACGACAGCGAGGGAACTAGGATTTGCCGAGTAATCCTGAGGCTGCGAGAAACAAGAAAAAATAAATACCGCTCGGACAGGATCGAAGAGGGGAAGGAACGAGCGGGCGATCGCGAAGAGGCGTGGAAGGAATTTTTTCCACCCCTTCGCACGTCGCGCGAAAAAAAAACCCGGCCTGCTGCGTATTGACAACAAACGAGACGGGAGGAGAACTCTTGGCCGAGACGCCGCTTTCCTATCTTTACACGAATTGCGTAATATTTCAAGTAAAAACGATCAAAATAATGCGGGCTGCGAGATTTATTTTCATGCGCCTGCATGTTTTTTTTCGATAGCTTTATTTTCTTCGTGGAACAGGAGTCAGGCTGGGAATATAATGGAATTGCTTACCGTCAATGGAAAATCCATCGGTGGCACGCAGAGTCCCGACGAGAAGGCCGAGTACCAAAATGATTATAGGTGACAAGGCTCGAAGCAGCCGACACGGATCGCTCGGCCCCATAACCCACCCCCGACAGCTCGTTTTTCCGTTCTTCGCTGCGTACGATCGGTTGATATTGTTGTCTCTTGTATCTTGTTCCTTTTCTCGATCCTTTATGTCACTTGTTTCATCCGTACGTACTAAAAAAAACCCGAAAAACGAACTTTCCCCCGTGACGAACCGAATTAAACTCTACTGTCTCGACACGGTGTATCATTAAATATAAAATAGGCGAAAAACTGTGGTAGGCGCGAAACCGCCCTCACCCGCACGTTTGACGAATTTACGCTGAGCAGGGTATGTATTATGCTATATATACATATGTGTCTATGAGGATACGTGATACGAGACCACTGTGCAATCCCCCCCTGTATCACGTTAATCAGCCATTTGTCTTTTACCGCGAGTTTTTATCTCAAATTTTTAAATGTTCTCCTCACAGAGAGTGCCTCCCGCGTATAGAATTATCACACGTCATATGTTATTCAAACACGTTGGATATCGCGAGTTGTACACGCGAGATTGAAGGAAATAGTAAATATCTCGGTTGATTTACCGAGGGTAAGATTTTCGTGAAATAACCCCGCTCCCGAAAAACACGTCCACCACCTTGTCGTACTCGAGAAGAGTCAACGGAGGTAGGTCCGCGAGGTTTTCGTCTCGTCTTTTTTTCGTCTTTCGCTCTCTTATTCTCGTTTACCGTCGGTTCTTTTGCTCGCGCGATGCGTCTCAACGGGGCTACCTCTCTGTCTCGCGACAGCCGCGTTTCTCTCTCCCGGGCGAGACAGGAGTCACTGATTCTGACGCACCGAGACATCGCGCCACCTGCGCGCGCATGAATTCTAAGCATGCTCCGCAACACACGAGACTATACGCGGCGCTCCGTTGTTTTTCCTTTTTCTTTCTCATTCTCTTTCTCTTATTTTCGCGTTCGTTTGCACCTTTTTTTTCGCACGAATGAGACCGACGAAAACGTCGACGCTCGTTATTGCTATATCTGTATGAGAAAGGTTTCTACCTAGAAACCGACATTGTCCTTCCTACGTGGAAAGCACGAGATGTTTACTTAACGTGCACTGCGTGCGGTGACGTTTCGCGTGTTGTTAAAAAACCTCAGGTGCGTTACATAACCTCAAAAAAGGCTCGTACGTTCATGACAGCTCGAGTGATCGTAAACGAATCTCACAGTCGCGTTAAATTGTACACGCGTGTATACATTTTCTTATCAATGGGCAAAGGGGAGTTTTTCGATAACGGGGAGTCCCAAAAATTGTGCGCAGAAATTTTGACGTGTGATCAGGCAAAGAGGCACCCGGATACCATGGCAACGGATACGTAAAAATGTTCAACGATATTACGCAAGTACGCAGGAAATTAATCCGCATTCAAGATTTTTTCGAAAGCTCGAAGCACCAACTGCGACTTTCAGCGCTTTTTTCGCCAATCTCGTTCGTCTCAACGAACGAAAGATGTTACTCGCGAAGGTGTTTTGTCCGAAAAATGAACATGGCCGTTTGCGTCATCGGCGAACATATGATCGGTGTAGTTAACATGTCGCAAGCTCATCCGTCCGCGATGATGCGCGAGAAAATCTTAAATTTCGGAAAAAATAGCCTTCGGACGAAAGTTCAAGTTGCTGAGCATCGCGATGCTGCGATTGCAAAAAAAAATTAACCTCCAAATATTCGTCTGTGATTTACAGAGATATACCACTCTGCTCTCTTTTGAAATTCTCATAAACAATGGAAATCAATCCGCTGAGTATAATTCTCGTCAAGAGCGACAGCAAAGGTGACCGGATGTTATTTCGATATCCGTTCGGTCCGAATAACGAAAGAGACTCGAACCAATGTACAAAACGGAAGAATCCGTATTCGTTGACGATCGCCGAAGATTTATTGCAGGTTCTTCATCTTTACTCTGCAATAATAACAACAGTGCAAGTAACATTGTAACAAACTTCCTCTTTTTTATTGTCAAAAGTCCTCGCCGATACCGACCTCCAACATAAGCAATGGAAATCTCACGGGACTGCCGGACGAAGTGCTGTCCACGCTGTTTGCCGTCAAGCTCGAACTTTGCGAGACAAAATTCGAGCTGAAAGTCAATAACGTCAGATTCGTCGGACATCCGACTCTTCTTCATTCCAGAGGCGTCAATGAAGTTAATTCTTCCATGTTATTCAACGTAGTTTTTGCCCTTCAGGCTCAGGCCGATCAATCCGTCGTCAAATGTTATTACGATCTCAGCAAAAGGTCGCGATTCAACGACGGTCCTCTCCATACGGATCGAATGCTTATTGCTTTTGTTTGTTTTCATAACAACGTCAATTTGCAGATTGGGAATCGCTCTGAGGCACGAGGAGAAAAGATGCGGGTTTCTCAAGGACGAAATAAAAATAATGGTCCTGACGCACGACGAAGTCGCGACGCGGTAACTCTAATTTGTGACGATGATACTTTCTCTCGTTCTTTCTACTCTACTCAGCTTTTTTCTAACGATTTACTTCTCTCTCTCTGCGAGCAGATCCGGGGAGGAGAGCGATTGCGACGAGTCCCCTTACGAGTTCATACTGCAGAGAAGTTTATTGGCGAAAGATCTGAAATCGGCGTTCGATAGTCTGTGCACCTCGGGCGTTATAAACATGATGATCAACAAGTGGATCCAAGTGAGCTTTTGCTTGCCGCAGAAAGTTCATCAGTCTCACAAAAAAGGTTTCATAATGAATCCCGAGATAATCGACAGGTGAATGAAAATCTAGTATTTAAGAAAAAATCGACTTTTCATTCCTTTCAGTCAATCAGCTTTGGGAAACGATCGAACGCGTGAAATAACGAATATTTACAGATGCCTGAACAGTCTGAGACCTTATCACGGATTGCTGTTATTGATCGAACCGTTGGATTTGTTGAATTCGATGCCGGGCGATTCTTCGCCGGCGCTCAGGCGAATGATACAAATGTACAATCCTCTGAAGAGTCTGCAAACCTTGGCGGCAGACTCGGATCTCTCGTTGTCGCAAGTTTTTCAATTGACCGGACATTTGGTTTATTGGGCCAAGGCGACGATAATATATCCCCTCTGCGAGAGCAACGTTTACGTCGTCTCTCCGGATGCCGTTATCACCAATCAATTATTGGAATCATTTTCCGAACAATTTCCCGGCCTCTGTCTCTTGCAGGTAAACCTAACTTCTCAATTTGCGGTTTATCCTTCCTTCATCGATTATTCGACGCTTCCGTGCGTGGTTACGTAAACGTTTCAGGTGATCAGCGAATTTTCCCTGCCAACGTCCATCAGTCAAAAGTTAAATCCACTCAGTCAGCCACAGCAGCAATCGCAGCTCGTTAAAATCATCATTTGGTTATTGAAGAATCATTTGTTGCTACAATTGCACACGTACGTGCAATATATGCCGACGGACAACGGTCGAAATAACTTCGTGAGTGGTCCATTTTCTCTCGCATAAATCCATCCAATCTTTCGTTTTTTCTTTTGTTTTTTTAACGATCTCACAAACTCTTAATCATCCGCGACAGGAAGCAATGAGTCAAGATGGGTCGAGTCCGACAGGTGCAACGGAAAATGACAACAGTTGGAGCTTGAACAACACGCCGAAAGGCACGCCGAGCGAATCGAAGGACGACAACGCTCTGGCGATACGGAAGGACGACGGATTGTTCGAATATACGCCCGACAATTTCCCCATACCGTCGGACGACATAATGCTGCTGGACAAACTCTGCAGATACGGTTATTTCAACGGCGGACATCATCTCGAAGAGATCATGTATCTCGAGAACATAAGGAGGTCGCAGCTGCTTCAGATTTTGGACAAATTTCGTGATATACTGATAACGTGCGAGAACGAGGATCCGGCGATAGCCCTTTTTTACTCGAAGCACGCTCTGCCATAGCGAGCGACACTCATTGAGCCTCATCCACGTTATTATTCTTATTATTTTGTAAATAATATATGAAAATCTGATCGGTGAGTAAAAAGAGCAAAACTCGCGAGAATCACAGCCTGCATAATTCATCGATAAAAATTTGCACGCTCGCGCGAACACAGTCGTTGCTTTCGCGTTGAAAAATGTGAAAAAAGAGAGAACACACACACGCGCGCGTTTTTCTCGTTCAAGGGGGTTCTCACACGCGGTCGATAAACATTTCCCGTTATGTGTCTTTTCTCGCTCCCACCTCGTGTTTCCGCTCTGAGGTTGACACATTCGGTACAGGTGCAATTACGAGCTCACGCACGCTCTACGTACGTATGCTTGTATCGTTCTGTCCTTCCGGTCGATGAGTTGCGAAAAAAAAAACGAAACGAGAGAAATTAGCGTCATTCCGCAGGAAGTACGCGACGCGAACGATCGTCTTCCCCTCGCGGAGAGGATCCTCGCGCGATTTTCGGGCACTTTTTTTCCTCCTCTCGTCTATCGTTCTTGCCTCGTGACACCGCTGTTTCGGGATTAATTATTTCGATAATAGTCCATCGTAACGAATTCGCTTGAATTATTCATTGTCAAACATTGACCATCGAGGTGTTTCACGCGATATCGATTCGCGAGACTCTGAACCGCCAACGTTGCGCTTTCTCATCGCTATCGGGGAATACCGAAGCATTGATAGCGGCGAGGATACAGAGTGCTCCGAGAATTTAACGTCGTAAGTTTTCGGCCGTCGATCAGCGCTTTCGCGAAAGCTTGTTTTTCGCTCGCTCTCTCTCTCTCTCGATGACGCTGCTCGTGAATTTTCAATGTTTCTCACGGAAAATCAGAGTTTCCTAATAATTTCTAATAACATTTCGAGATTATCGGCAATAAAAAAATCATGTAAAAAAAGTTTGTCCGAATAAAGAATTGAAAATAGACGGAAAAACATCGGAAACGTTGCGAGTGACCAAAGCGCTTGAAATATCGATCGAACGCTCTTGCACTTCCGCGTAATCGCGATTGAGGGAGAGAAGAAATACGGCAACAGAGGTAAAACCCGCGGTTTTTCCTCCGCATGGGAATCAATGGTCGAGCGGGTACCGCGCCGCGATTATCGCAAAAAAGTATTTTTTTCCTTCCCGCAGTTGAAAGATGGGCTGCGCAACGAGCAACGACGTTGTCCCCAAGGATTATCTACCGGAAAACGAAAAAGCCCAAGTTCCTCAAAGTCCGAATCTCAAGAAAGGTAAATTGAATTGATCAAAGATTGATATTCTCTTTTCTTTTTTCCCTTTGAGAAAATCATTTTTATAGCCTGTTTTTTGCTCGTTATCGCAAGATTATCCGATAGCTTTCGAGGTTCCGTTTCACGATCTCGAAACGGTGGCGAAAAAGCCATTGCCACAAAAATTGCAACGTCTCCAGGAGCAGCAATCTCCCGAGCCCGAGGAAACAATGAAGATGCTGCAGAAGCGTTTGACGGAGGCTGACGAGAGGAGACGACAGGTGAGTCGATCTGAACAAAAAGAGGCGAGCAAAGTAAGAAAATGTGCAAGAAACGAAACGACGAGTTTGACGAATTTTTGGCGACTGTTGCAGATTCTGAACATGAGGGTGAACTCGGCTCAACAATTTCAATCGAAAAACCGCACGGCTAGCAGTACTTAGCTTCCGAAAAAAAAGGAAAAATAAAAATAAAGTGAAATGATAATTTTGAAAAATCGTTGAAAAACAAAGCGCACACGTTTAATTTTGTAGTTTTATGTTTTGCGACAATAAATTTTTGACAAATCCCCAAATTACCGTCACGGTGATGTTTTTTTTTCGCGCAGACACGTCCGCCCTCTTCGACGAGGAAACGGCGCAATGATTCAGAGACGCACGTTTTTTTTTTTTTAATTTTTTTAATCATAGTTATTATTATCGTTAATATCCATATAATTATCAATAACTACATTAAAACACAAAACAAAAATGTGATATCTGTACATTCTCCTTACGTGATTAACATAACTTGATTTTCTTCTTGTTGTTGTTGGTTTTTTTTGTCCATTTCGTTTAAATTCTTTGAAATTTTATATACCAGTAGCCTATGTAATAGGAAGAAACTAAATCGTAATATTCACAGATATTTTACAAGATAGGTAAGGCGTAAGTAAAGCGCATACACTGCGCTACGGTTTTTTTTCTTGATGATGCACATACGTATATACACACATATATATGTATAAACATATAGATACATATACGTATATATATATACACACGCGCACATATACGTCGTGTCTAAAAAATGATCGCAAGAAAAGAAAAAGAAAACATTCATTTCCGGGGCGCGATCAAGCGAAAAATTCTCTAACGCTGAGCAATGTATGCGCCCCCCTCTCTTTCAGCCCCAAATATATCATTATTCTTAACGGTTGTGTTGTTCTTACACGTTTATCTCGTTAATTTCTTACGCTCTTGTATTCATTTTTCGTTTCCTTATACTTCTACACTGTACATATGAACAACGCATATCTTTTACACTGTACATGCACACGCTCATCCCGCAAGTATATCTGCGCTGCCTTAAAATTAATAATTACTCTCCTAGATTAAAAGGGTCAGGGGAAGAGGAGGCTGTGGGACGAGGGACACTCGGGCAGGATATTTACGACCGTTTCGACTGTCAAATACACTTACCAGGTTCACTTACTCTCTCTCTCTCTCTTCATCTTTTTCCCTGAACATCTACCCTCATTTTTCATCTTCTCATCTCTACAGAAATCATCCCCGTAGTTTCGAGACGATTTCTCTCGTCTTTCGAGTTCAACGCAACAAATGCTCTTTCGCTACGGTACGAGCACGTCGTCGACTCTCGTGCGAATTAGATCGTCCTTTGAGTATCGTCGTATTGTCCAACTGACGCTTTGTTTGTGTAACGTTGTTACGCCAAGTCCAGTTGTTCGTTTTTCATCGTTGGCATAACGTTTTTCGCGCGGACGATCGATACGAGTTTATACTGTTTCTTTTTTACCGCGTTTTTCGTGTACCGGAAGTGTCACACACGTTTTCTCTCTTCGAGAGATCGAGCGAATCGTCTTTTATTTTTTTTTTTTTTTCGTTTGTATTTCGGGCTTGGCCACACTGGAATAACGAGCGATGGATTCTCGCGATCCCGGCATTGTTTTTCTCCCCCGTTACTCGTGCGAACGTACGTTTTTTTCTCATTACCGGTTCTTCGTTTTTCATTTTTTTCATCTCGTTTTAACGCTAAAGGCATGCCTATGCGCCGAAGCATGTAATATTTCATTTTGTTTTAATATTTAATTAACTTAGTGTTTTACTTATATCGTTTCGTTTCATTTCTCGAGGACTTGCTCTTTCTGTGCTCGCGTACATTTGCATATGCGTATGTGTGATACACCGTAAACGTTTTGTTTCTCCTTTTATACACTCAAGCGCATATTATCATCTCGGACACAACTTTTCGCGTGTTTTCATCTTCTTCGACTTCTAGGACTCGTCGTTCGGTAGCGTGCGTGCATGCGCGAGGTTCTTTCGTTACTGGTTGAAAATACAGTTAAGGGGACGAGAGTTTACAGATAGTACGGAACGATCAGGGTGGGATAAAAGTTTTTCATGCAATTGTTTCTGCTTCGCGGGCCATCCCGTGTGTTACAGTGTGGTTCGTCAATGAGATCGATCATACTCGGCCGGTATGACATTCCGTCGTCGTCGTTTTTGCTTCTCCGAGCCTCCGCAACGAGCGCGATTCGGCGAACGTTGCATCAAACTATCATCGTCATCGTTTGTTTTCCCCTTTTTTTTTTCTCGTTTTCTCCGTTACAACTTTTAGGAATAATCGATTGCGGCGGTAATAGATTCTTTTTTTTCTTTAATAGAGTAATTTCGAAGTAGGTAAATAGTAAGTAAATAGTTATAGTAATAGCAGCAGCGGGTAGTTATTAGTGGTAAGTAGCAGTAGTAGTAAATAGTTAATAGTAGTGGTAGGAGAATAGTAATAGTACAGTAGTAGTATTAGTGGATAATAATAATAATAATAATAATGAATAATGAATCATGAATAATAATAATCATAATAATATAAAGAATCAGAATAATAATTAATATTATAAATTTTCATAATGTACATAGCGCTAGTTATAATTGTATAATAATAATAATAATAATGGTAATAATAATAATAATAATGATAATAATAAAAATTATCAATAATATGTTACATCCTGCAAATGGAGTTTTTATGGTACACTAGGGATAGCTCTATGTGCTCAAGGGGGAGGGGGGTCGGCGTCCGGGGTAGTCCTTTTGCTCCGTCTTCGATTTTTTCATATGCTCTTTTTTTTCCTTCTTCTCCCCTTCGACAAGAAGGTGTCTCTACAATATTTTCATCGATAACTCAAACTCTCTACTAAGACAGGAGCAACAGCGGCGGCTTCGGCGGCAGCAACTATCGTTTACAGTCATATATAATACATAGGTATTTATATAGAATAATATTATACAAAAACACATCACATATCGCGTCGGCCCGAAACGGTTTTTATGTTCTTCACTCATGCTTCACTTGTTTTTCCTCTCCTTCTTCGTCCTCCGTTCGCTTCTCTTTTTTTTCTCTCTCTTCTTCTTTCCCTCTCCCATTTTATGCAGATATCGTTAAATAATTAAAATCACAGTAGTTATGCCCTCGCTGGCTCGCTTAATTTTATACATTATCAACTTCTAAGCCTTAAAAATTAACTCGTGTTTTTAATCGATAGATTACTATAACCGTTCTTTTTTCCGTTTCCCTCAGCTCTGCGGTGCATGCCGAGATACTACCGCTTAGGAAGCTTTGAATATATATATATATAATATTATATATATTATATAATATATATATATAATATATATATATATATATATTTATATGTGTGTGTGTGTGTGTATGTATTCACATGCACACGAATGTATATACACACATGTGAACATGTACATATATTCGCGCGCGTGTATGCACAATTACAATTTCCGTCTCCTTCGGGCTTTATTCGTCGTCCAAAAGGAGCGCTCCGTGAGATCAACCGAGCTTTTTTATTTTCTCCGGTATTGTTTTTTTTTTCCCCTCCCTTTGAAACATTACGCGTGTACTCCTGATGGTTTGGTGATAGAGGGGGGTGGGCGGGTAAGAGACCGAGTGAGGTCTGAGGGTATGCGAGTGATGAGCTTGTCGGAGTGACCAAGAGTAACGTCGGTCGTTCCCACAAACTTTTCATCAACGATAGGCTCGAATCGAAGCGTCGCTCTTTGCGCGAGTATAATCGACAAACGGAAAGGATACGTGGAAAGCGCGTGTGAGAGAGAAGCAAAAAAATCAAAAGAAAGAGAGGACACTTCGTTTGTGCGCCAGGTGGAGAGGAACGCAAGGGCTTAGACCGTGCTAACCTCCCCGCATTTATCACACCCCCGTTCCTCGGCTAAGGTCTACGATCTGACGCGATACCGATGGCGCATTTTTTTTTTTCCATTGATTTCGTGTTTTTTTCGCCAGCTCTCTTTTTGATTGTCAACGATTCCGATCGAGGGAGGAGAACTTAATCTCTCAACGACATTAACGTTCCTCGTCATTTTCCTTCCGTTTTTTTTGTTTGTTTTTCGTTCTTTCTCTTTTCCGTATTCGTGGGTGTGTGTGTCTGTGTTGTCCATTGTTTGTATTTTTTTGTGACTAACGAAAAATTGCAGCGGACGCTCCGATGCCGCTTTTACCGGCTGGCGGACACTCGGTGGCTTCATGCCACGTTGAAAAGCGTAACCCGCCGCGCGAGAGGAGGATCACGACCACAAGACAACGGATAGAATTCACGATCCAATCGGCCGACTGGCCTCAGACGGTTGCTATTACGATGAGAAGATGGGCGATTTCGGCAACCCGGTGAAGAAGGTCCGGCGCTATGCGCGCGAGGCTCTCGTTGGCGAAATCGCACGCGGGAAATATGTGGACCACGTACGCCGGCTGTAAATTCGAGAAAGAAAAACGACAAAATGAACATCCGGTCTCTCGCTCGTCCGTGTCCGCTGCGAAGAGGAGGAGAACATTTTTCGTCGCGGATCTGAAATTGCAAGGAAAAAGAGGGCGTTCGCTGACCTGCTGCGACACCGGTCCGGGAATGTTCACGATTCCTGCGGCCTGTTTCTGTTGCAGATACGTGATGAATCCGGTCTGGAGATTTTTGCTCTGCTGCAATACGTCCATGTGATCGCGGCCGCACGGTAACGCGAGGAGCATGCAGTGCTCGTTGTCCGTCTGTCGAAATAAATCGGGTCGAGCGTAAGCGAATATTTGGAGGAAAAAAAAGACGAGCGACGGATTCTTCGCCGTGTATTCTCACCTGCATCTTTCGCGCGACACCGTCGAGCTGTGTCTGCTCCAGCCTCATTCTCTGCGCTATCCTCAGAGGCGGCGTCGAGCCGTCGCTGTTGCACGGCAGGCTGTCTCTCGCCACGTTTGGATTGCCAAAGACAAAGTGCATCTGCACAGCCGCCTGGTCGTTCTTGAGGGCCAGTAAACCCTGCCACATTACGGGATAACGTTGCAGCAGCATGAGCAACGAGTCCGCCTGCGGTGGGACCTGCGAGGCGTGCGGCGGCGTCGCCACTTGATGTTTCCTCGGTCTTTCCGGTGTTATCGCGCGATCGGTGGGCGCTTCGCTGCCGGCCATTGGATACTGCGATCTTATGTGCGCCGGTGGCGGTTCGTAATATCCACCGCGCGGTCCAGATGGCGTTCCGGTCAGCGAGGGTGGATTCGCGGCTGGACTGTACTGGGCGATGGGCGGCGGCAGACGCGCGCCACCGTGCATCATGTAAACTTGCGCGACCTGGGGACTGTCGGTCGTGCGATCTTGCGGCGTTCTCGTTCCTCGACGGAGTTCCAACGGCGGACTGTGAGTATCGTCGGCGATCGTGTCGAGCTTCGGATCGAGAGGCAAATGCGGCGATCGAGCGCCCGGCACGTGATACGCTATTCTCGGAGCTGTTAGAGCCTCCTGTTGGGCCCGAAGGTACTGATACTGCAAGACCTGAGGATGTATGTAATGCGGCGGCAATTCACCGGCTCGCGACAGGCCTCCGTAATGATTGACGACGTCGCTCTGTTGGAGAAGACACAAGACGAGAAAAAAAGCTATGTTTAACGATCGATCGAGGACAGTTTTCAACGTTGAACGATGTAGCAGAGATTCAGGCTGCGATATAGCGATTTATGCAAAATAGCAAGAGAGAGTAACGGAGAGAGAGAGAGAGAGAGAGAGATTGTCTGAGAAGATAGATTGTACCTGAGAAGCGTTAGCATGATGATGAGCGGGTGGGGGCAGTGGAGGGCTCTGGGAGCGATGAGGGGCAACGAGTCCGTATTGACCCCCCGGAGACGGTGCTGCAACCGCACTCGCATGCTAACCAAAACCAAGCCGAGGTTAGTTCAATTGCGTTAACGTTTGCTCGATTAAAAAAAATCCATAAAGTACGATCGTTTGGGCGAAAAAATAAAGACGATGAAGTTTCGCGAGTATTTTCAGATTTTTTCAGACTCCGGAATTGAACGACGTTGGCAAATACTTGAAATTCTCGTTTTGTTCTATCGATGCTGCAGCGTTGTATCGCGTCGTCGTATTTCTTTTTTCGTACGATAATCGTGATGAATATATATTTCAATTTCTGTGTGAAAAAAAGCTCGTTTACCAGTGGCGCCTCGTAAGCGGGTACAACCGGTACTCCGCGACCTTGAGGACTCGCCGTGGGCACCATGATACAGCCCGACATGGAGACTTCGACTTTCGGTGGTTCCATCGTTCCCGTCAGCTGTGCGAGAATAATTGGGAATGAAAACACGATCGTCGTGAGTAAACGGCTTTTTTCTCGTCTTTGAGAGAAACTCGCGCATCCACCGAATGACGAAATACGTACTTGAGATTTGGGTACGTTGGTGGGTCGTGGACAACCGACACCCGAGACGACGGGCTGCCCCGAGATGATGTGAGGCTGATTCGGTGGACTCGCGACGGCGCCAGTGACGATCGTCGGCGCGACGGCTTGGAGAATGTGAGCCTTTGGACTCTGCAAATGTGGCTGACCGTTGATGCCCTTCAGATTCGGTGAGGGCTGACTGACAGGATTGTGAATTCGTTGAATCGGCGTTGTCGCTAGATTAGCCTGATGCACGCTCAACGGTATCTTCTGAGGTAGATTAACGATTGTCGGTGTTTGCTGTTTCGCCGCCTGAAGGAGATGTTGCTTCGGATTCGGCGGCGCGCCGGACGTGCTGTTGAGCACCGGCGACATCGGCTGTCCCTGTTTGCCGTTTGGTCCATTGCCGATGTTAATGGCCTTGGAGCGGGGACTCAAACTCGGCGGTACGATACCACCTACTCCGGGTATTTGCAATCTCAGGCCCTGCACATTGGGCGTCAGCGTTTGCTTGACGATGTTTTGAACCGCAGGCTGACAGGGAATAACCGACGGTGCTTTTGGCACGACGATTTGACCGGGTGGAATTTGTTGAGGCTGAATGGTCGAATTAACGAGTTTACTCGCGTTCAAAACGTGCGCTTTGAGACTCGTTGGTTTTGCCGTTTGCGTCGTTGTGCAAGCACTCGTCGTGGTAGCCGCGGTGGTGGTGGTGGTCGTCGTCGTCGAAGCTTGCGCGAGACTCGGCGTCGTCGTCATTATCGTCGTTGTTATCGGTGTCAAGGACGTTTGCACGACGACCGTCGTATTCGCCTGGATAATCGGTGATTGTGGCTTCGTTATGACGCTGGGCTGCGACGAAACGATGTTCGACGGGAGAATCTGTGGTTTTGCTGACTGCGAAAACGCCGATTCGGCGATCGTTTCGTTTTTCACGTCCAGCGGAGCGCCGGATGTTGGAATTTCCGGCTCTCGCGATCTCGGACGTTGATGCGACTGCAGCATGACGTTTGACATTGGTCGGCCAATGTCGCTGCTGGTGTTTCTCATTGCGTTGTGAGCGGCGTTCGACGATACCGGGATGTATTGACCCTCCTCGGATTCTCTCATCGGAATTAACATTCCCGTAACGGGATCTATGAGAGTCATGGGCTCGTGAGGGGATTTTTGTTGCCCGACAACGGGAGCCACGTTGATTTTCTTCTCCTCGCACGTTTTGTTCGTCTCCGGAGATGCCTCCGTCGCTTCGACCTCGGTTTTGACCAACGTCTCGTTGTCCTGAGCAGCATCGAGAATATGGTCTTTGACCTTTTCTTCGTTGCTGTCGTCGTTGCTCTCGGACATTATTCTCGAGGATTTTCTCACCACCCGCGGTGATTTACGGGGCTCGGTCGTTTGGTTATTCTGGTTCGTCGGTGCGACGGGACTCGCGATTGCCGGCGTAACCGAGGTCGTCGACGCTGACATGATCGCCGTAGATGCTGAAATCGCAGAGCCTGCCGTCGCTGTTGACATCGTCGTCGTTGTCGTCGCCGCCGTCGTCGTCGCTGTCGTCGTTGCGGATGTCGTCGTCGTCGTTTGCTGCGTGACCACCCCGCGTACTCCGGTATTGCCGTTGTTTCTCGTGCTTCTCCTGGTAGCGTGAGCACCTGCAACACCAGCAGTAGCCATCAATCCTTTATTCGTAGGTGTTCCACGCACAACATCCTCAATAGTATCATCCACGGTACTTCGACTACCATCTTTCTCGGCCAATCTCCTTGATTTTCTCGTGTTGGAGGCGGGTGAGACGAACTCCTCGGCGGGTACCTCCTTCACCGCCGCCACCGGTGTCGCCGCAATTGCGTTTGGCCCCGTTGCGTTGGGACCCGGTGATTTGATCGTCAGAATGAGCCTCGGCCGACCGGCATTGTCCTCCTCGCTGTCGTCGTGAAACTCGTAAACGTCAGCCGGCAATTTGTTCTTCTCCGCGTGGTGTTTACCACCCCGGGATGGCCTGCCCCCGCCTCTCCGATGAGCTACGTTAGCAGCCGTTCTCCCACCGCGACGCGTCGTCATTCCACCGCGATTCGACGCGGTGGCGGCGCCACCCCGACGATTTTTCGATCTTCCCCGTCGCGATCTTATCGACTCGATCTCGCACGTCTCCACACCCTCGTCGTGATCGTCGTGATTCGCGTAATCTTTCTTGCCATCGCCCTCCGTAGATTCCGAGTCGGGCCAACAATCCGCATCGCCTTTGCTCGTGTCGTTCGGATCGCCGTTCGTCTCCTGCTCGTGCTGACTATCCTCGTCGGCGTCGTTAGCTTCGATCTCGTTCGTCTCGACGTCGCACAGCGCATCGACCTTCTTTATCACGCTCTCGATGTTCACTTCCTTGGCTGACCAATAATCGCTGTCCTCCTTGCTGTCGGTAGGATCGTCCTTGGCGACGTCGAGCGCGAGGGGATCCGTGCACGGTTCGCGCAGGCAATCCTCTATCGATTCTTCCTCGATATCGAGATCATCACGCGCTTCCTTGGGCACTTCCTCATCCTCCACTTCGCGCTTGATGACTTGACACGCGGGCTCGACTTTCGGCGACAATTCGGGCTCGACCTTTGGCGTTATCTCGTCACCGTGAATTTCCAAGGCTTTCGATGGACTCGCCACTGGCTGAGCGTCAATCTCGTTCTCCGCTGGCGCCTCGAGCTTCTCCAGTTTTATCTTAGTCGTGTCGACCTTTTCCTCGGGCTGTTCCTCCTCGGGGACCGGTGGTTTCGTCTCATCCATCGGCGCCGGGCACTTTGGTGCCTCAACGATCACCTTCTTTTCCTCCTGCTGCGAGATTTCCGGAATTTGCGGCGGTATCGCGCTCGCGACGCTTATCTTCGCTGGTTGCAAGGTCGATGCCGCTTGTTGGATGTTTTCAAGGTCGTTTTTACTCTCCGTGAATCTCGACTCCTGGCGTTGCTCGGTTTGCTCCACGAGCGGAGGCGGGGGCGTCGCCAACGGCGCCATTGTCGTCGACAGTGACGAAACTGTCGCCGTAACGACGCGCGTTATTATCGACTGAGTCACCGTAGGTGGAATGTGCGGCTTCGCGAGGATTCCTCCTTGCGTCGGCGCTGCCTGTCTCGTTGCACCAACGACCGACGCTTGACTCGCTTGAGCGTGAATCGGCGAGATTTTTTCGACGGGAATCGGCGTGATTGGCGAAAACGGTTGAACAACGGGCACGACCGTTTTAACGAGATTTTGACTGGCGGCGATTGGCGCGCTCGGCGTTACCACGGCGTGTACGACAGTTTTGTGAACTAGATGAGGCTGTCCGTGAGCGACGATGACCGGACTGGGGGTGGAAGAGCGAGGCGCGTGCGTCGTCAAGAGATGAAGATTCGCCGCGTGCACCTCCTGCTTCAATTTCGGCGACACGAGACAATTGTCCGCGGTTATAGCGGGCTGCTGTTTCTGACTGCACGGCGATAATGCCGAGTTGTCGATGTTGTTGGTGATTTTTGTGATCGACGGTGGACTCGACGTGCCGGCGCTTATGTCGATCTTTGCCGTTTCCGGGATGTACGTCGGCGGTTGATTCGGCGAGGGTACCTTGGGCGAGGTGGACGCCTTGCTCGTCGAATCCGGTATGACAGCCGGTGATATTTTCGGCTCGTCGAGTCTCTGCGGCGAGGCATTCGGATTCACCGGGATGAGAGTCTCGATGACGGATTTGCCACCGAAGGACGCGATTTCCCGCGACGTTTTCGTTTGAATACCCGTGACGAGAGGCGGCACGGGCATGTACGGTCGCGGTGGAATGTTGAGAGTCAACGGTGGTAATCCGCTTCGGGGATAATTCGGTGCGAGGGCCCTCATCCCCGGAGCATGCTGTATGACCGGCTGTTGACTCGCGGCCGTCGAATAAATATGCTGAGAGGGAATTTCGACGGGTCTGTGAGCGGAGATCGGTACACTGACGGGTATTCTCACGGGCTGGGGTGACTGTTTGGCGGGATGCACCAGGTGCGGGGTAACGACCGGACTCCTCGACCATTGGCCGTTCGGTGATAATGGCTGAGGCGTCCGCGGTGTCAATTGATTGAGCGGGCTGCCCGGAACGTTGGAGGTGCACGTGGGGGACGTCGTCGAGACGCAGGACATCTTGGGCGATGCCTGCCGCAACGGTACCATCGGAGTCTGCGGTGAGAGTGGGAGTCTCTGATAGAGCGACGCTGACGTCGCGACGATCGGCGCCGCGGGTCTCGGACCAGCCACCGGTGATATCCTCGGAGTAGTGTCGGTTATGCTCGGCATGCTGCACGCACCGACCATCGGTTGTTTGTACTGCGGTGGAGGTGGCGGCGGTGGTGGCGGCGGCGTCGGTAACGGTGGCGGTGGAGGTGGCGGTGGATGTTGACTCGGTGGTGATACCGAGGAGGCGCGACGATCGATCGAGCTCGGTCCGTCCTGAGCACCGGTGACGCCGATGATTCTCGCTTCCGGCGCGTCGAACTGCTGCTTCGCAACGGGAGCATCGCGTGGTTTGCTCTCCGGCAATCCCCACGAGTGGGATATAACGGAACTCGTCGGACTAGATGGACGCGGCGCGGTGCTCGGGACGATGCTCGACGGGGCGCAGTTCTCCCGTGACTTGTCCGTGGCGATGATGAGATTCTGCGGCGCGGTGGTCGGTGTTTTCGCCGGTGATTTGTAAAAGGACGGTATATCGGGTGTCTTTGGAGGTTGAGTCAGGTCGAAGGTCTCGTAATTCGGGTCCTCCTCGGTGTCCGTGTCGATCTGAAGGTCATGCTCGCTCTGCGGCGTATCGGGCTTCAAATCCGCGTCCGTGTCACCCGCGGAAGCGTTGAGGCTCTCGACCGCCTGCTGCATCTCCTCGACGTCCTCCTGCGGAGCATCGGACGGCGGCGCACTGGCGTTTTCACCCTCGGGCTCTTCCTCCTCGCCCTCGTACGAAAAATCTTCGGTCGAACCGCCAAAGGTTTCCTCGAGCAGCGCCGCGACCGCGTCCTCGGTCTCCTCCTGGGATATTACCACGCGCGGTTTGTCCTCCGTTCTCGGTGGAGGCGTCGGCGCCGAAGACGGCACGTCCGAATCGTCCCGTGACGCGCAAGCTTGACGCGCCGCGATCTCACGCTCCTCCGGCGGCTCCGAGATACTCTTCACCGCGTTCTCGTGAATCGTCTCGTCGATTTCCGCACCAAAACCGGGGATGAACTTTTCCTTCTTCTTGTCGACGACCTTGTTGGAGCCGACGGGACTGACGACGACCGCCGTACTGACGATCGGAGCCGGTGACGGCATCGCCGTCGATATCTTCGGGATAGGACTGAGCAGAGCGTCCTGCGAGAGCGGCGAGACGGTCATGCGAGCGAGCGGAGTGCTGGCGCGCGAGCTCGCGTAATCGATATAATCGAACTCCTCGCGATTCTCGTCGTGATGATCGTGATGATGATGCCGATGATGGTGATCCTTTCTCGCTCGTTCCTCCTTGGACTTTTTGCGTTTTTTCTTCTTCTCTTTGATCTTTTCCGGGGCGGTCGTCGGTGTCGAGGGCTCGACGCTGTCGTTGTCGTCGGTAAAGCGGAAAACGTCGTGATCGTTGTTGACCTCGACGACGCCGGGTATGCTCGTTTGCTTGGGCGAAACCGGAAGTCCGAGGAGTTTGGCCTCGATCTCCCGACCAGCTTCCACGAGATCGACGCTGTTCTCGTCGTCCGCCTGGTGGCGCCTCTTCTTCTCGGCTTTTCGCCGCGCCCTCTCGAGATCGAGAATCGGACTTCGAGGACCGTCGCTGTCGGTGCCGTAGGCGTTGTTCTCCGTCGGCATATTGCCGAGTCGATTGAAAAACGTGCTCGTCGGTGATTCGTCCACCTCGTCCGAGAGCGGTCCAAATATATCCTCCATTCTCTGAGAATCTCGAGCCTCCTGGCGATTCATTCTTTTCCTTCGCGCTTTCAATTTCTCCTCGCCGTTTCTCTCGCGGCGTTTCTCCTTCTTGCTGCGCTGCTTCTTGTCCTGACGCATGCGCTCCTCGGCGCTTTCGATGACCACCGGTGTCGGTATTCCCGAGGCGTTATTGATCGTCGCTTCGTTCACGTGATTCGTTCGGCAGTCCGTTCCGCCGAGTGAATTTATACGATTCTTATGATCCACGCTGTCGGACGACTCGATTTTCGCGTTGACGCTCTCCTCGCTCGATATCGAAGACTTTTGCCTCTTTTGCTTCTTCTTGTGCGACTTTTTCCTCGAGTCGCGCTGATAATTGTTCACCGACGGATGATTCGAGGAAAACTCGATCTGCAGCCTGTCCTCGTCGTCGGACGAGCGGGATTCCTTCTTGATGCCGTGAACGCTGTTGGTGACGTTAACGCCCGACGAATCCGTGGGATTCTGCTTCTCCTCGGTATCGGCAAAACCAAGATCCATGTCGCTCTCGTGATAACGCTCCGTTTTTATCTTGTGAATTTTGTTGTCAAACGCGTCGTCCTCCTCGCTCGTGTCCGAGTGTATTCGCGACCTCGAGCCCTTGCGCGAGAGTGACTTTGCCCTCGTCGAGTCCGACTCGGAGGTAGCGTCGTCCTCGGTCAGGGCTTTGCTACTCACGGAATCGCCGTCCCACGAGGTGCTCTGCTTCTTCTCCTCTCGACGCGCTCGTCTCTGCTTCAATTGCGAAAACTTGTCCCTCAGGCGCACCTGACGTTTCTCCTCCTGCAGCTTCTGCATGTTCTTGGTCGAGCGCGCCTTCACCTTGTCGTACATGCTTATGTAAGCCGGCTCGTCATCGATTATATCGAATATCGAGTGTTTCTTCGGCTCGTCGCTGTCCGTATCGGTGTTCGAGGGATGCCTCGTGACGCGCATCTCGTGATTCGACGAATTACCGTCGTCCTGGTCGCTGTGCATTATACCGATCGAGGATTGCTCCCGATGATGCTCCCTCTGCGACGACTCGCGCTGATGATGAGCGACGAGCGAGCTCTGACTGTTGGGTGGACTCGAGTCGTTTCTCTTCGAGAGCTCGAGCCTCGCGAGAAAATCCTTGTCCAGTTCGTGCGAGACCCGCGGACTTCGCTCCCTCGAGTCCTTCTCCGCGCGCTCCAAACGATTGCGCTTGCTTCGCTGCTTGTCCTTGCTGCTGTCGCGATTGTTTTCCCGATTTTCACGATTATCGCGATTATCGCGTATACTCTCGCGACCGTCCTTACCCTCGCGACCTTCGCGACACTCTTTCACCTCGTGCTTCGGTTCTCTCGTCATGTCGCACCGGGTCTGCGGGGATTCACGGTTTTCTCGGTTTTCACGGTTCTCTCGATTCTCTCGATTCTCTCGATTCTCACGATTCTCACGATTCTCACGATTCTCCTGCTGCGCCTGCATCGAGCCCATGGAATCTTTGCTCTCCCTGCTCTCTCTGCTGTCGCGATTCGTTCTGTGCGACTCGTTTCTGTGCTTCCGGTCCTCGGATCTGCGATTCTGTCGAGGTCTGTCCTTGCTGTCTCTTCTGTGCTCCGACGAGATTTTCATGCGTTTCGCATCGTCGTCGGTGGGACCGTCCTGCGAGGAGCAACGTCGCTTTATCGACACCGGAGCTGGAGATGCCTGAGGCTGACTTTGCGGCGTCGAAACGAGATGAACGTGATTTTCCGCTGGTTGTTGCTGCTGCTGCTGCTGCTGTCGTCTCGCTTCGTCGCGCTCCTTCTTCTCCTTCTCCTTCTCCTTCTCATCTCGTTCCCTTCGTTTTTCACGTTCCGCCATTTTCTCCTTTTCTCGCCTCTCCTGCTCGTCGCGCTCTCGCCTCTTTTCCTTCTCGTGTTTCCTCCTCTCCCGCTCGAGTCTCTCGCGTTCCTCCTTCTCCCGCCTCTCCTGCTCCTCCCGTTCCTTCCTCTGACGCTCTTTTTCCTGTTTTTCACGCTCGAGACGAGCCGTCTCACGCTCCTTTCTCTCGCGCTCTTCTCTCTCCCGACGCTCCTGACGCTCCTTCTCCTCCCGCTCCTTTCTCTCCCTCTCGATTCTCTCCTTCTCCCGCCTCTCCCGTTCCCGCGCTTCCGACTCTTCTCTCTCCTTCCTCTCGCGCTCCCGTTCTTCCCGCTCGCGCCTCTCCTTCTCCATTCGTTCCTTTTCCGCTCTCTCGCGCTCTTCCTTGTCCCTACGTTCGTGCCTCTCGCGTTCCTCTTTCTCCCGCCTCTCGCGATCCTCGCGCTTCGATTCCCTCGCGTCCTTCGCGTGCAACTCGGGCTCGACGTGCGTCTCATTCGCGATTATCGCGGAACGATCGTCCTCCCGGTCCCTCCGACTCTTCTCGCTCGTCTCCGCTGTATTCTCGTCCTTTCTCGACCTTCTCGGGCAATCCTTCGATCCCCTGACGTGCCTGTCCCTCGCGTCCTTGCCGTCCCTCGATTCTCTCGTGTCCTTGACGCCACCGTTGTCTTTTTTCAGTCGCGCCCTCGACGTTTCCACGCTCGACGATATCGTCGACGTGGGCGCCGCCGCGGTGGACGAGGCGGTCGTCGCCGACGTTTGATGCTGCTGATGATGATGATGATGATGATGGTGATGATGATGATGATGTCCACCGTTACCGGAGGCGCTGGTCGAGGTGATGGTCGTGATGGTCGGCGATGCGGTCGTTACCATCGCCAGAGCTGCGCTCACCGACGTGCACACCGCTGTTATCGACGCGTTGACGGTCGTGGACGTGGGTGGGCTCGCGATCGTCGTCGAACTCGCCGACGAGGATGGATGAGAAACGTTGTTCGGCTTCGTCGTGACCGAGGAGGAATTTTGAGCGGGCGAGAGACTCGCGAGACTGTTGGAAGGAAAGTGATTGGTGGTCGCGGCGGTCGACGTGCCGGATGGACCAATCGGCAATGATACAGGCGGCAATTCCGGACTCGGCGTCTTCAAGGAGGTTCCCGGTGTTACCGGCGTCGTCGGGGTGGGATGTACGTAATTGTGCGGGACTGCGCTGCGCGGATCGACCTTGGACGACGGCGTCACTACGGTGGTACACGTCGTCGTCGCCGTAGCGAGATTCACCGGTGGCGAGGTCGTCGACGCGCAAACGGTGCTCGGCGTCGACGACGACGACGAGGAGGACGTCGACGACGACGACGACGACGACGTGGAAGAGGGAACCGAGACGGTGGCGGAGGTTCCACTCGTTTGTACCGGTGGATGACTAGGGAACGGATATTGGAGGCCAACTTTGCCGCTGCAACTCGCGGACGAGCTGCCGGCGATCGAATTCCCACCGCTCGTCGTTACGCCGATCGTCGTCCCGACGCCCGTGACACCCGTAAACTCACGGGGCTCGTACTTTTCGTTGAAATTCTCCAGCCTCTTTGAATCCTCGTCGAAGACGCTTCTCTTGGCCAAAACGGATTTCACAATGTCCGACGGTTGTACCTCGTTGAGATCGAGATCCAGGAGCTTGTGACGAAACCTGAATCTCTCGGACGACGTCGCGTCGAGTTTCGCGAGGGCGTCACCGCCCGCGGCGCTCAACGCCCTCGAGCCCGACCACTTTTCGTACTTCTCGTCGAGCGAGCGTATCCTCTCCTCGAGACTCGGGGATTGCGGCGCCGTCTCGCTGTCGGA
Organism: Heteropelma amictum; assembly: GCA_959613375.1. Taxonomy (NCBI): domain Eukaryota; kingdom Metazoa; phylum Arthropoda; class Insecta; order Hymenoptera; family Ichneumonidae; genus Heteropelma; species Heteropelma amictum. Next base: position 13,943,942 of record OY390726.1, on the reverse strand, counting down.
ACTCGTGGGACTCGGGCTCGGATGGCGCGGAGGTGGCGAAGCGGGTGGCTGCGGCGCCGCTCTCGGACTCGGCGCGGACGGTAAACTCGCGATGCTGGGCGGACTCGCGACTTTCGCTATGCTCGCGCCACCGCTCGGACGTGGACAGCCGACGCCGCTGCCAGCCCCGCTGTTGTTGTTGTTGCTGTTGCTCGTGTTGTTGTTGTTCATCATCTGAGCGGCAAAGCGCGGCAGCGGCAACGAGAGAGGACCCTCGTGGCTGCGCTCGCGAAATCTACGAGGTTCGCTGGGCACGAGGTTCTCCGGTCTCTCGTCCACCAGAGGAGTACCGGGACGGGAACCGTCGTGATGCTCGTGGTGTCTGCAAGAATCGATCAATCAATCGTCGTATCGAATTTTCACTCGAATTTTCATTGAAAACAAATCGTTTCAGAGTATCGGGCGATCATCGAAATGGCAATTATAGTTTGCGAGTCTCACCTGTTGGCCGTGTCGCGTCTTCTCTTGCAAGGTCCGGGGGCGCGACCCTCGCAGCTGCCCCTTCTCCCTCCCGTATGATGCACGATTATTTTACTGTCGCTGACGCGTCTAACGTCCATGCCTTTTCTGCCGGAATGCGAGGTAACGAGAAGCGAGGCGATCTCGGGTTCTTCATCCTCGCATATGATGGCCGTGGTAACGATGTCGAGCTTTGCCCGTTTTTTCGGAGCAAAGCCCTCGTCGCCGCTGCTGTGACACTCCTCGAGCTGTTCGAGCAGATGAACGCGTTCCTTCTGCAAGTGCCTGATGTCCGGCGGTGGCGGCAAGAGGAGAGGAGGCGGCGCTGTTGGCTCGACGCTCGTCACGACGCTCTGCACCGCGTGGCGTCTCGGCGGCGGTGGCAAATCGTCGTCAACGTTGATCTTACCGTCGTTGATGACGCTCGTCTCGTAATCGTCGTGACTCGCGCCACTGCCCTGACTGAACTCGTCGTAACTTCGGAACCTTCGAAATTTACGAGGACACGAATTACGCGACGGTCGATCGGTTTTTGTATCGAGACCTGCCTGCGCGTCTCGGAAAAGTCAAAGTAGCTGACAAACGCGTACCTTCTCGGGGTTGGCTCGGCGTAATCACCCTCGTAATAGGGATCCGTCTGATAGGAGCGTCTACTGCTGCGCGACATTGCGGTTGGATGAGCGGGGCTCGCACCCGGGGTACTGCCACCCCCGGGTGTCCGCGAGTAGCTCGCTGTCCTCGCTCTCGGCGGCGTCTCGTATCGCGTGAAACGACTCCCGGCATTCGGCACAGTCACGGCAGACTCGAAGCTGCGTTCTCTTCTTCACAGGGTTAGCGAGAGAGAGAGAGAGAGAAGAAACCAAAAGAGAAAACAAAAAAAAACGTCAAATCTCCGCCTTTTTCGTTGTTTCTACGTTGTTTTCGGAATTTTCTTGGCAATTTCGAGTGTCTACTCACGCAACGTCGAAAGCCGCGGCCGGTGACGGTCTCGTGTCCCAGGGTTTCTCACCAGCTACACCCTGACGCTCTAGATGCTCGTAAAACGTTTCCTGACACTCTCTCGATGCAAAGTCGACCTGCAACCGACGTCCTCTCAGGGCAGCGCCACGCATCTCCTTAACGGCCGCCTGGGCGCAGCTTATTTGCTCGAAAAAGACGAGAGCGTGGCCCCGCTCGCGATCGACCACCACTTGCGTGATCGGCCCGAACTGGTGGAACTGCATGTTTATATATTTCTCCGACACGCAATCTACGATCAGCAAGAGAAACACACAGGGTCGAGTCAACGAACGCGAATTTGCCAAACGTTTCCACCGCAGATCCCATTCTTTTCTCTCGCGCGAACGGCGCCTCATCGATAAATCGTATTTCGAACTTGTACGACGAAAACAAAAAAATACAAAAAAGCGATAAAGACGAAAATGAGAAACTCTCGTTGTATCTCGATTATTCATACGGAAATCTCGTGTACGATCAAAGTGCATATTCGCTCTGGCGGCGATAACCGAAGTGTGTGTGTGTGTGTGTCTGTGTGAGTTTGTTTCTTTTTTCTCTTTCTCATACCTCCGATACCGTCGACCCACACGCAGGACGTTGGCATCGACTTTCCAAAGCCGAGTTTTATGCGATTCGAGCCGAGATGCTCGCCGTCCATCGATCTCATGGCTTTGACGACGCTACCGATGTCGGAATACTGACAGAAGGCGTAACTACTCGAGACGGCCCCTTGTTTCTTAATATCAATTTCCTGACAAAGTGAAAGAGACAAAAATGAGCGATCGTTCCTTCCGCCCCGCCACCCGTTGTATTTGGGTTGTGTCCCCTTCGACGAGAAATCGCCGGTGGATAAACTCACGATTATTTCACCGAAAGGTTCAAAGTGCTTCCTGAGCTCGGACGCGGTGACGTCCTTCTCGAGATTGCCGATAAACAGCGTTCTCGTTGCCTTGGGATGATACTCGTCGAGTTCAGCCTCGTACGGCCTGAACTCGTTGTCCTCGACGTCGTAGCCCTGATAGGGTGCGACCTCGATTTTGCAACCGAAGAACAGCTTGTCGTGCGACACCTCGAGGGCCTTCTCGACGTCCTCGGGTTTCTTGAAGCAAACGAGCGCGTAACGATCGCCCGCCGCACCGACGACCTTGACCCACGTGACCTTTCCATGCTTTTTGTACTCGTGAAAGAGGCCGTCCTTCAAGGACGTGTCGCTGCTCCGCGCCGGCAGGTTCCTCACGCAGATGGCCAATGGCCGACGGTCCTCGGTAACGGCCGCGTTTCCGCTCCTGTGCGGCGAGCTTCCCGGCGAGCTACTGCCGCCGGATGTACTGCCCCCGGAGGAGCCGCTTCGACTGCTCCTGCTGCTGCTGCTGCCGGAACGACTCGAGCCGCTCGGCGAACTGCTGCCGCTTCGCGATTTTCTCCTCTGCTTTTTGTGCTGTCGTAGCGCTCCGACACCCGCGCTTCCGCCTCCTATGCCGCTGTTTCCACCGCCTCCGACTGAATCACCGGAAGAGAAAAAAAAGTCAAGGACCATCGCGACGTTCGGCAGAAACGATCATCGAATGATCGTTAAAAACGTCATTAAAGACGAAAGGAGGGATGACTTACCACCGGATTCCTCCTGATAGGCGTCCGTAGTCGCGGGCGACGGCGGCGGCGGTACCGAGGCGTACCTCGAGGACGCCGGCTCGTAACTCGACCACGAGGACGGTGGTATACTGGCACGATGACGTTCTAGATGAGGCGGGGGCGGCGGTCCAGTTGCGTAAGGCCCTGTTCTAGGATACAGCCGATCCCTCGCCCTCGTCGACGTCACGTGATAACCGCCGACCGGTGTTGGCCTGCCACGTGGTATGTAACCACCGGAATCGACGGTCGACGAGTCCGTCGAGTGCTCGACGACACCGCGGTTGACTCTCTCACCGCCGTAGAAACTGCCGTGCGACACTCGCGACTCGAAAGCCTCGCTGACGCCTCTCTCGGCGACTCCGACGCCGACGACCGTTCCAACCGCGCCGACTCCGACGACCCCGACACCAACGACGGATCCATGATCCTCCGAACTTCTGAAAAAGCCAAAGAAAAACATTCGTCCGTCCTTTAAGGAGTTTCGGTAGTACTTTTGAAAATATTACCATCAACTCGATTTTTTTTTTCGTAAATGGCGAGTATACAAAATGTAGACGGTTCAAATTTCAAGTTGATCCACCACGTCGTTTTTTTGTAAATAATTTTCAAAAATTCGACTTGTACTCGGAAGTAAATGGGCGAAATGTTCGTTTGGGCTGTGAATTCTTTTAAAATATTACCATTTGCATAAAATTTATGTCAGATCTGAATTACATCTGTATAATGATTGTCTACAAATTTGAAGAGGTTTTTCCATCTGGTTGATGAGATACAGGACAAAACACGAGCCTTTGCATGAAAATTACACATGACGACTTCCGTCTGGATGCGATGGGAAGTGCATGCGCATGCGCATTTCTAGTAGTAGGTTGGCCAACCGTAGCATTGAACGCCACTTATAAAAGAAAATTTGGCGAGCAACAGTTGCAATCCTGCAGAAATACAATGAGATTTTCTGTAGATTTTGCTACCAGATAAGTAGTACCGAAACGCCTTAATTCGTCAATCCCGACGAATTCCTTCGTTATTTCGTTTTTCGTCTCGCGCTTTTTTCCCCTTTTTTTCTCCCGATCTGCAAAGTTTCTTCCGCGTGGATACTCGTCGAGCCCGTGTGTTACTTCCGCCCGCTGGACTCACCGATCGCGGATCGTGACGCGCTCGCGGCTCATCGGGCGCGAATATCCGTTATCGCTGTTATTATCATTTTTTTCCTTTCTTCGTAAATGAACATTTATCAAAGTGGGGCTTCCGCCGAATTTGCGAAAACGATAGAAATCAAGAGCAATATCCGTTGGCGAGTGGATGAACAAAGAGACAATACAGATTTTATCCTAGCCCGTGTTTCCTCGGGCGTGTAATTCGCGCCCGTTCGTTCGTACGTACACACGGATATCTATTCCGCGTTCGCGTACATACAAGCGGACAATTTGTACTTTCGTGCAATCGGAGCAACGAGCGATATTATTTTTCATAATAATAATATTAATTGGGGAGTTTTACTTGCACACCCTTTACGGGTTTTTACAAGCCACCCACCCAACTACTACCCATTCTGTATCATATCTCCTTCGTACCTCCTCTGTTTTTCTGGGTGGGTGGATTTCCTCCAATAGACCTACTTTTTTACGTGGGTTCCGAACCACGAGAGAACAGTTTAAGACACTTAGAAAAAATCCATTGGTGTCGGCGGCGGGAATCGAACCCGGACCCACCGGGTGTGAGCCGGGCGCGTTACCACTAGGCCACTGCCTCTCTCATATTATTTTTCATTAAAATTCGCGAAAACAAAAGAATCACCGTCGATCAAAGTTACCACGTTCGCTCGGTCGATTCTCGACTTCTCGTAATTACTCTGTAAAAATACACTTTTAGGATGCGCACCTTGAATTCTTCGATCCAGCAACGGACGCGTGGAAAAATAGGAAAGCAAACGGAGCGGATAAATTCGCGCGCGCCTCACGGTCGAGTAACTCTGAAGGAAGAGGGCCGCCGGCGGCGGTTAGTCGCGCCTAAAAATTCGCGGAAGAGCGTTCGCGTTTGTCCGGATGCGAACGAGACGCGCGAGTTCCTCTCGGTGTTTCTCCTCCTTTTTTCCTCCTCCTCGCAACGAGGATATCGAGAAACACAGAGGGGAGGGGAGGACAAAATCGCGATAACAAACAAAAGTTGGCGATCGGTAATTCGGTCAAGCGCGTTACCCATCGATTATCGTCGTGCTCGGAGGGGGGGGGGGGGGGGAGAAACGGCAGCAACAACCAGCCGCGATCGATGAAACGAGAGTAAACCGCCGGTACGGCACGGACGGAGATGAGGAGGATGAGATGGAAAGAATTGACGCGGCGGGAAAGAATACACACTTGCAACTTCGCGCTTCGGGGAATAATAAATAATTATCGTAAAAAAAAAAAAAAAAAAGAGAGACCGAGAAAAAAAAAAGTCCTCGTCGATTTTCGTCCTCACACGCGTGATATTCGAAAAAAAAAACGCGTTTGCGCGCGTCTCGATAAAAAAACAAGAAAAACACGTTTATTCCGCGAACAATAATCCAAATCACTGTATTCCAGCACTGCATATCCATTTATCGGTCCATCGTCGTTGATGAGTCTCGAAGATTCCGTGGTCCATCCAACCCGAGTCTCCTCTCGAAAATCCAGCACGTTGAAACACCTTTTATCGCATTTCCGCACTGACAACGTTTTGTTCAAACGATAAAGAAAACACGCGCGCACAGACGCGCACTTTGTTCGGCAATTTGCCGCGAGATGTCGCGCGAGATTGGGAGCAGGGATCGCGAGGGAAACGGACGCGGGGGAAACCGTACTTTTGAGGGAAAATACGTATTCCGTACTGCGAAAAAAATGAATCTTACCCGTGAGCGGGAAATCTGTGCTGAAGATGCTGTGGCTCGTAGTATTGTGTCGTGAGTGCTCTCTCGTCGAGCGTGTGCTCGGTCGCGTGTGCCTTCGCTGCGGACTTGATATCCATGAACGCAACCGTCGCCGATGCACTCCCGGTGATGATCGTCGAGGTAGAACCGCCGACGGATACCGAACCGACGCCCGCACCGACCTCGCTTCCCTCGCCAGTAGAGCCACCTGAACTTCCGTCCACGGGGCATTCCTCGCCCCGTGGCAACAACTTGACGCTCTGCACGCGTCCATACCTGAAACGGGATTCATTCAAGCCGTGTTCAATTCGATACTCGATCGAGACAAAAGAATAAAAAAAAAAAAAAAACACATTCAATCACGAAAATTTCGAAAAATTCGACGGGACACCGTCCATACAACTTCCCTCCCTGATTGTTGGAATATGGCAAAAATAATCCTTTATAAGAGCCCGAGTAGAAAATTGATAGGGAAACTGGATAAATACTGAGGCCCTCGTTGGGCTGCGATGTGGATTCCATAACAGGGATGGCCCTAGGAACACCCGATAAGGACCCTGTAGAATATACGTGGGTATTCCATATCAAATGTATTCGGGTCTCTTCAGGGAAAACCAGATTTTTGATGGGGCTCTATCAGGGACTGAATAGGGAATTCCTGGGCTTACTTCGCTCATTTTTGGACGCGAGGTACGCATGCTGGCCGCAGCGCGGCGCTCTGGCATAGCCGTTTCTCGCAAACGCATATAACGTAGAGCAAAGATATAAGAAAAAAGTAGCGACGGGTGTTGGTACTTTTTTTCAGTCACCCGTCCCTCGTTACATGAACGTAGGAGATCGTGTATTTTATTTATTTTTATCAAAGACCAATTGTATCTTGAAATGAGAATGGCTATTGAAATAATACTTCGCTCCTTTGCAATATAGAATTTAGTCCTGCAAGGATTATACAATAAAAGTAACGTAGACTATACCACGACCGATCGGGAACATTTTTTATTATCATATTTTCGCGTGTTTTTGAAATTTGATTAATGTGGCGCAACTGAGGAATCCATATTGGGGCCCCGCTAATTTTCCAACATGGGGCCCGATTATGAGAGCGTGACCATCCATTACGGGCACCTACAAGGCGTCCTCACTAGGGCACTAACATTAGTAGGGAAATCTGACTAGGGCCATATAGTACCCACACCAAATTTTCTACTCGGGAGAATATAAATAAGAATATTAGTTATATTATTGAAGAGTATATGAGTATATATGAAGTGAGAATGAAAAGCACGTGTGGCCTATCGATAACTATCGAGGCGACGCAGTTTACATTAGTAAAATAAAATATACATAAGAGTCGTTTTTGGGTCTGCTTTGTTCTTGAACCATATGTGACTCTTTTCTCCTGCAGTCTCACTCTCAGTACTTCGACGACTCTTGATAGTAAAAGAAGTCGGAATAAAAGATATTGCTCTACGCTAATAAGACGCTGTATTTTATTCATTAAACCGATCCCATAATCCAATACTGATTGTACATGTCGATATGGAAAAGCAAATACCAGGCCAGGATCGCTGAATTTTCTTCGTTCGTTCGCGATTTCTTCGACGCTTAACGCTTGGAGGACGAAAAAGGAAGAGAAGAAAATTGAGAAAGAACGCGGGAATAACGGTGCCGCGGTGTTTTTCCTCGTGGAGAAAAAATCCCGTGGCGTAAGGAGGCCAAACGAATAAAAGTTTCACCGTACGGCACACGTATGTGTCTGATACGCGCCGTAGGATAATATACAAGCGCGGAAAGCTCGTTAGACGTACGGTATAATCGCGAGTTCGGCTAGCGTCGGCCGGGGATGAAACGAGAGGAACGAGAGTGAGCGGGGCGGGGGGCTCTCCCGCCGCATGGCAACGCCTTTGGTACACGCTCGCGCGCTCGAGCGGTGCGAAGAATCGCATGACGTATCATCTTCGTTTCGCGGAGACGAGCGTCGCAGTCTCGACGAGAACACGCCGAGGAGAACCAATGAACCGGTAATACAGCGGCGGCAGCAGCAGCAGCGTTGGATGGTGTACAAAGTCGGATGGATGAGAAGCGAGGAAAGAAAAGTTTAAATGAACAAAAAAGAACAAAGTTTAACGAAGAAGAGCGAGAGAGAGAGAGAGAGAGAGAGAGAGAGAGGAGGAGGAGGAAGAGGAAGGACGGGCGGAGAGTTCGGGGATTTCGAAAGTCCTCGCACGGGCGTCGGAGCTTTTCGCGTAATACCGGACACGAGCGTGCGAAATTAAATCAAGGAAAAAGGAAGTGGGCGACCGAGCGAACGAGAGAGACAAAGGGGGCGGAAGGGGGTTGAGAGGAGGTTGAGAGGAGGAGGAGGAGGAGCAGCGGAGAGAAATATAGAGAAAAGATGAAGAAGAAAGAGAGCAAAAAGTGAGCCAAAAAAAGCGAAAAACAAGAAATACATGGCATAGTAAGAACGCGGAGCGTCGACGGCGGAGGGGGGAGAACTCGATCGAAACTCGCTCGCCTCTTCTCTCCCTCTGTCGCGCTCCCTTTTCCCAGACTCGTTCCGTCTCTTCTCTCGCGCATTTATACGCAGATATAAAAGTCCCTCTCGGATGTTTTTTTTGCCTGGGGGAGGCCACGACGGCTCTCGGTGCACGGTTGAGTCAGAGGGAGCGGCGGAGAGGAGGAGGGGGTGCGGGGCGGAGGGTGCACGTACAAAGACCCGCGGCAGAAGAGCGAGAGAGACGGAGAAATGAATACAGGTATGGCGAAAAAAAAAGAAAAAGAAAAAAGAGTAAACACGTGTCTATATACGTATATTCGTGAAACGAGCGAAAAAAGAGGAGAGAATGAGAAAAAAATTCCAAGGAGAATCTCGGGAATTCAGAGGGGTGGGGGTGGAGGGAGGTCGAGAAGGCGTCGGAGGGATAGATCGCCGGGGAGAGGGCCAGATTCGCGGCGGGAGTGGCAGCACGGAGGGAGATAATGAAGCGCGGGGCTGAATATTACTTTGACGCGAGCGCGAGGCGTCGCGAGTCGCGCGTTGGTGGGGGAAGCGCGTGAGGGGAACGTTCGAGAAACGGCGCAACTCGGCGGCGGCGCGTGGGGGAACGAACGTTCGCCGCGATTGGTCGACGATCGGAGAATATATACGCAGGCGCAGATAACCGCCAAGCCCGAAACGTTCCCGGGGAGTCGCCCGTCTCATCTCGCGCGAGTTGCACGCATTTTCATTCAAAACTCTCCGCTCAGTCCCAGAAGAGAGAAAAAAGGAACGGCAAATCATTCTTCGTCTTTTCTTCTTCTTCTTCTTCTTTTTTTTTTCGTTTTTTAATAATGTCAATTCAACGTTTCGATCTCGAGAGACAATTTTTCTGCCACGACCGTTTTTTCCGCAACGACAGAGAGACGGAGACGGAGATAGGCGGAACACGCATCTTTCCGTCCGATAAAAACGGTCCAGAGGGATCGAGTTTGCGTTTATTAACGATGAAACGACGCAGGATCGTTGTTTTCGGTTGGTTTTTCTCTTTTTTTTTCCGTTGCATATTTCGCTGCAATTTGAATCGTTAGAGAAATGAGGAGTACAGAGAGAGAGAGGGAGGGAGGAAGGGACCAACTTCGAGAGATATCTCTCTGAGATTATCTCGTAAAAGTGAAGGATACTCTCGCGTTCTTCGGAGATTGACGATACTGCGGAAAAACGCAGGCTCGCTAATCGAGATTATTCTTTCGATTTATTGATGAACCATCCTCTGTCCGGCGAATCGATCGAAAAATCATTCTCGCCGTATTTCAGGGTGGGGCCCCGACGGTACGACGAACGTCCGGGCAATTTGGTGGATTTTTCGTATCTTGGATACCGAGGATACTGAATTTCATTTTTTTTTTTGCATGATTCTGTGATTTTCGTTTACGAGGAAGCGTGAAACTTGGCCCCAGGGCGAGGCGTTCTCGAGAGACGGTGTTACGCCTCCGTGTAGCACGAAATGGCTGCCGCGCGACATTTCCCCATTGCGTCACGCTGATTTTCGCATTCTCTTGCGTTTATGTGCTTTTTTTTTCTCTCAATTTCCGCATCCGATATTTTTCGATGTTTTTTTTTTCACACGGTGCATAAATAAATATTGGTGCGACGTGTTTTCTTTTTTTTTTAGTGCGGTTCGAACGTCCGTCGAAAATGACGTAAAAAAATGGAATAAACACTTTTTTACGTCATTTTTACGCGAGCGACGATCGTGTTTTCTTTGCTCAACGCCGCGGTCGGACGAAACGACGACCGCTGCGCGTGTATTTATCGCGATTAAACTATCGCCCGTAACAAGTTTGCTCCTTGACGAGCGATCGATCGCTCGCGGGGTCGCGCGAGAGGCCCGCACGGGCGAAACACGAACGCGCGTGAAGAGCAACATGGAAGGAAAAAGACGAGCGAATTCTCGTTCCGATTTTGCCTGGATGGAAACTTATCATCGAGCCAGAGTGTCTGTTCGAGAGTCGAGGGTGGAAGGGACAAGAAAAATTTCCTGCACCAAATTGTCCATCGACATAATCCGGAGGAGATAATAAAGGCGAGCGAGAGAGAGAGACAGAGAGAGAGAGAGAGGATCAACTTCTCTCTTCCTCAATCATCATTTTCAACCTTCTCCTCTCATATTCCCCCCGTCGATTTCTCCATCCTGATTGATCTCCACTTGTACAATGGACTGCGCACAAACACTCTGTGTTTATACCGTACGTGAGGATCTGAGCGAATTCACGTTGCTTTCCCGAGATGGAAAAATAAAAAAGGGAGAGAGAGAGAGAGAGAGAGAGAGAAGGAAAGAGAAACACACTGTGAAAAAGGTTAGCACACACACACACACGGACGTTCGCGACGAACGCCTTTTGCTATTTATTCCCCGTGCCGTCGTAGGTCGAGCTTTTCACGCACGCGTCGTTACCGCCGCTGCCGCCGCCGCCGCCGCTGTCGCCGTCGCCGCCGTCGCTTGGTCAGAACGAGGTCCCTGATTCTCGAGTGGGGACTGTGTGCAACGAGCAAAAGAAGCGACGCGATATCTCGAGAGGCGGTAAAGACGCGAGCAACGGAGACGGAAAAACGTGGAGTGACGGAAGATATAAAACGTCGGGTGGGGGATCAGGAGGAGGAGAGACGAAGAAGGGGAAATAAATAGTGGGGGAGGAGAGGGTGAAGGAAGGGGTAAATTGCCACGGTGGCTCGCGCTTGCTGCTTTTGCTGGCGGGCGAGCCGTAAACCGTCCCGTCGTTCGCTCTTTTCGTCTCTTTTCATCTCTCTGTTTTTCTCCTTCTCTTCTTTCGTCTTTTTTGTTCATTTTTTCTGCTCTCTCTCTCTCTCTCTCTGTCTCTCTGTCGGTTAGGACTCTCGAGCAAAGTGGAGGAAAGGGGGGAGAAGGGGAGCCGGGTCGAGGAATTTTACTCGAGCAGACTCGCTCCCGGGCTCTCGATGCATGACGCACCTTTGCGGCGCGTTGTACCAGAGATAAAAGGAGACGGAGACTACAGAAGCACGAAACGTGCTTGAGCTCTCATCTCTTTTTCTCTCTCTCTCTCTCTCTCTCTTTCTCCATCTCGCTTCCAACTTGGTTTATGAGAAAACATTAGCTCCGAGCCCCCATAAACCAAGGGAGTCTCTAGGTCAAAACCGAGCTTCTCTTTCCAATCGGCGTTTCCCTTCTTTCGCTCTTCCGCGTGTTACCACTGTACACACAGACGCGCGCAGTCGTGATGGAGAAAAAAAAATCTGCATAACTCGAAATGTTCGTTTTTCCCTTGCTCGTGAAGGATGCGAAGAAGCTCGGATGGAAATAGGCGTCGTAGAGAACGTACATTCGAGTGGGAAAAGTATGACGATAAATTATCCGTCTGGCGTTAGTGTCGAGTCGTGGAAAAAAATTGAAATAAAACGAAAAAAAATGAAAAACAAGCTTTAGATATCTAAATTCCGGGTATGAGTGTATTCGATCGATTGCGTGGCGTTGAGGAGAAGAAAAAAAGCATTGTGGAATGCGGAGGGGGGATGACCGAGCGGCGAACGGTTTTACGTAGGGAATATTCGAAAAATGGAAAAATCGAAATGATGGGAAGGAGGAGAAGGAGGAAAAGTACGAGAAACGAGGCTGGTACGTAATTCCCTCGTCATTCTCGTTACGCAATTGGAGTCAGGGCGACCGGATCGTATTTACAAGCCGTGTGTGTCATACGTCTACACGAATTCATCCTTATTTTCGCAGCTTGTTTGTACAAATCGTTATTTTTTACCCCTCGTGTTATCATTATCGTCATTACGATCGTTCCCCGCGCGGATTCTCTCGGTCGACGAAAAACATCGTTTCCCATCGCTGGGACCGCGCCGCCGCCATCTTGAAAATCGTTGATCAGCCCATGATGACTCGGCGATATTTCTCATCGAAAACAGGGAAAATTCAGCGTGGAAACAAAGCTTCCATTATATTCGGTAGCTTCTCGTTACAGAGTGTCGTAATTTCGCGAAAATAACGAAAGAAAAGCTATTTGAAATATCCGGGGAACGTTGAGGATGAGAAAAAACGAATTTTGCTGCAAGTTTCGTCGGATTTGCAGCGATTCGAGCTTCGAAATGATGCTTCGAGGGTCTCGTCCGTATTTCACGAAGAATCGAAGCTTCGAGAAAGAATGAACCTCTGGCGACATCGCTCGAGCGCTCTCCTCGTCATTATTATTATCGTTTGGCGACGTTTATTATTCATGCGCGAGCGTCTGTGTCCGTCCGCGCTCGAACGCGATCATCACATCGCGATGACCTTACGGAAAGGGGGAGGGAGTCGCGCGTCGTTGTGTGCGCTCTCCGGCTCGTCTCGGATGTGCGAAAGCCGAGACTATCGCGTTCGGCATAAGCGTACGAGGAAAAACGATAGGGTTCGTGGAAATCATGAGATAATACCGGCAGATACGTTATGCACGAACGCCGAGAGAGACGAGACGCGTACACACTATCGCGGGACGCAGCGGTGTTGGTAAGCTCGCAACGACGTCGCCGCCGCGTTCCTCGCTGGGGTGGCGCGAGCGAGGGAGAACGAAGAGGAGAGTAGAAGCGCGCGCGCGGGGGGAGGGGAAGGGTTACGTGACCCACGTGAACACGAGAGTTCGCGAGTGAGACGGAGAGAGAGAGAGAGAGGGCGTGCGCGCGCGCGTACGCGCGTTGTTCGACCTCGGTAAAGGGCGTTGAGACGACGACGCCCCCGTTGTGGCAATCGTATAGCGGACGATAAACGTCCACGTAGACGTCGTAACGTTTCCACAACGAGCGAAAAAAAAAAGCACCGAAGAAGGAAGAAAAAACACGATCAAGCGAAGAACGAACTTTGCCGTCCGATCGCGGGAAAAGAATCGTTTTATGCTCGTTTTCCATGGTTTTCTTCAATCTCCGGTGGAACACGATTCGTCAGCTTCCGCCTCGTACAATCCAAATTTTTTCCGATCACGACGAATAGCCGCGAGTCGTCTCTGAAAACAATCAGGATTTACCACTTTTTTCA
>OY390726.1:12668544-12716409 GCA_959613375.1 Heteropelma amictum | reverse complement strand
AAATTAAACTCGCGCAAAAAATCGCGTGATTTGTGACTCGATTTGAGGCGTGATTTTTGTTTTTTTCGTGAAATTGCGCGACGAAAATTGACATTACGCGAGACCATGGTCGGAGACAGAGATCCTTCGATGTAATTCCGCTTAATTTGTATTCACTCGGCGTCGAGCTTCGCGAAAAACGTGTTTTAATTAAAAGTGTGGTCCATATTCGCACGAATTTTTCTGTGCTACGTGGATAAATGAGTATTTCCGATCCGCGTACTCCTGGTGCCCTCTCTCGGAGAAGATAATCTGCGAAATCTCATGGTTCGCAGCCGAGAGCTGCTGCTTGCTTCACGCCTGTGCTCGGACGATGTATATATTTTACGTATTGGATAAATATACCGTGGAGAATAAATGAGTCAATCGCTGAAATAATAGATCAGCACACAAAATGGTGTCTGTGTGCTTTCCCATTCATTCCACACGTGTGTGCACATATTTACATTGCATATACGCCCATCATTTCCAATTTCCACCCTCCTATAAATGTTTATACATAAACACGTATCATATATCCTCGCGTTATAAAATATAGCGGTCGAGTCAACAACGATGGCTCATTATCCCTCTCGTAGATCTTGTACAGTGACTCTGTAACACACCTTGTGGAAAAGCAACCGTGAAGAAATAAAATTCACGGTTACATCGGAAAGAGAGGTTCGGTCTTCTTCGAGGATGATTCTTAGTGACGGAGAAAAAGTTATTGGTCAGCTATAAAAAGCTGCAGGTAGTCTCATCACCGAAATATCGAAGGAAAAAAATCTCTCGAGACCACTGACAGTTTTTTTTTCTTCGTTTTTTAAATCACATTTTCCGTTCGAAAGAGAACGATACGATTGCTCGTTTTGTACAAAGACGAACACGGTTGAATTTTTTTTCGGACCCCTGATAAAATGTCGATTTATGCAGGTCGTTTGTTATCAATTAAATCTCTCAGAATTAATTAAGAATAGCGTTTTTAGCGCGGTTGAATCGTGAAATAGCGATTTTTACCCTTGTTAAATATTCCATCTCGGTATAGAAATTGAAATTAATTATCGTCGAACGACGAAATCGAGGAAAAAAGAAAGGGTATATTTAAGAAAAAAAGCTATCGTTCACAGCAAAGTCGTGTCTATCCGGGGGCGTGAAATTGTTCGTCCTTTTTCGAGAAAATCTTCGTGTACACAGACAGGTATATCGGTCAGGGTGGCTTTTGAGAGAAACGAGAAGTTGGTGTGGATTAGGTCACAGAGACCGTAAACAGCAGGGCGGTGTGAGATAAAAATGAGAATTTATGGTGAAAATATTTGTTCGCGTTCCAAAACGCATCTTCGTTTATCCCAAACGAAGAACGCGCGGAGAGCCCGCCCGTGGTCCATTCTCGGACTTCGGAAGTTCACCGAGTCGGAGAGACGGCGAGTGAGAGGAAAAAAAAATGAAAAAGAGCTAGTTTTGGTCTCGGTAACTGCGAGGGTGGTTCTTGCCTCTCTTTCCAAATCCCTCTCTCTCTCTCTCGTTCCTTCCCTCATTCTCAGAGAGCATTGACAGTTTTGTTGAAAGTTCGAGTCATAAATCCCCCGCGTACATTGTTGGACTTTCAAGAGGAAACCCGCAACGCCATTGTGACACGCCTTACGGACTGTTGTAAATAATAAGACTCCTTTTTCGTCCCATATAGATCTTACTTTTTTCTTCTCTCTTGCTCATCTTGAATCCGCTGGTATCCTCTCGCTCTTTGACTCTCAAAGTCGTCGTCGTTCCTGGCGAGTGTCCCGCGGACTTCTCTCGGGATTATACGGTATTTTATACACCTCGTTGGGCGCGTTATAACCAAACGGGGTTGAGAATTCGTTGTAAAAATACGTGTATGAGAGAGGATCGATAAAAATCGATAAACTCTGCGGAGATTCAACGTTCGAAGAGCACACTCTGCTGCTTCCACCATGACAATTACAACTTTCGTCATTCTCCCGAAAATTGTCATTCCTACGAGTTGAATAATCGCCGTTTGAAAATATCGATAAAAACAATTGCGATAAAATAAAAAAAAATTGATTCTACATCGATTTAGTGTCTGATTAACGCTTTTCGATAAAGGCTTTTCATTTTTCATCTTCCAACGAGTATACGATGAATAAAAAAAAACAAAATTGGTGCAGTTCCTACGCGATCTCCCAGAGCGCCACCCACACTGAATCCTCTCTCTCTCTCTCTGGCTCTCTCACTCTTTCTACTCCTAATTGATCGCACCTAATTAACAGCGTCGCGATGCCACAAGTTGATGTGTATACGGAGAACCCAGAAGCGGAGACCTTTCCGCAACGCGTCAAGCGTGCCGCAAAGACGAAAAAAGAGGACTCTGAAAAAAATTGAAAAAACAAAGTATATAAGAAGTATATAAGAGGAGGAAGCAGAAGCAGCGGAGAGAAGGAGAGAAACGAGAAACAAGACGAACGGGAGATACAACGCGTTGACTTAGGTGCGGATGCGTGCAGAGATTCGATGAAATTCAAGGCGTCCAAAACGACTTTCGTAAGAATTTATGTGCCCACGTGTACGGGCGATTCCACATCGAATTTCATGATTCCTCGCAGCAACAAAGTGTCCAACGACGATTCTAACGTCCTTAAGAAAAATAAATCCTCAAGAAAATTCGAAAAAACAAAAGTTGCCAGGAAAAGTCTTCTTCTTTCAATGGCAATTAACGAATGAAAAATAACATCACAAAGTTTCATTCAACGTGGAAAATCTGCATGCGGAAAATGCCGTTCGACTAAAATTAAGCTCGACATTTGCTCATCCGCATGCTCCTCGATGAGGAGCAAAAATTCCTGCGATTTGAGCAATTAGTTTTTCCCGAGAAGGAGCTAAAAGGTTCCATGAAATTCAGCAATTAAATTTTCCGATCGTTTTATACGAAATTCCCTATAGACAAGTGTATATATATTCACATTTATATATGTACATATGTATATATATGTATATTCAAAGAAGAATACATCAAGTTATTCGCGATGAGTAGCAGCTCGCGAAACGCGCGCGACTCGATGGTAATTGGACGCATTTCACGCTTCCTCTTGCCTACTGCGAGAGACTCGAGATGCAGCATCTCAGCATCTCCGTGGACGTATATAAGGTCTCGTGTTTTTGGCATCGTGCGCCCACGACGATAGACACACCTAATGCATCCTCCAAAAGTAGCAAATTTTTCTCTCACTTTACTTTATGAATTATTGCAATAGCTACTAGTGAAATAATGACGATGATAATTTATTTATTATTTTGCTCGTGATTGGAATTATTTTCACCCCTCTGTTATTGAATATTAGTCCCATCGTTGCGCGTCTCAACTTTATTCGCGATAAAACAGAAAAAAAAAGATTTTTTTTTTCCAAGATGGTTCAAATCGTCATCGACGTCGCTGTAAACGACTCGAACGCCGATGGATAAACGCTGTTTCCTTGTAAAATTCGTTATTCAAAATTCGTTATTATTATTATTATTTTCCTTTCATTTGACATCTCGGCAGGTTTTCGTTTCTCGCTTTTATTCATATGTATATCGCTTGTCTCGTCGTGGAATCACACACGCACACACACACACACACACGCACGCAGACGAGAAGATCTTCTCGTTCTCCCGCGATGCTACTTACTGATATTTATTGCATCCAGAAATGTGTACGGTAATCATAAATCTCCGTATTCACACGGACTTTCTAATTTACATATTCCCCGATTCACCCTCGTCCCTCGCAAAGACAAGCTCGATATTTCTTTTTCGGCCATCAACATTCTCGTGTGGGGGGCGACGATGAAGTTTCACGCAAACGCCATGCTTTTGAGTGAATTTTGAGCTTTTTTGGAAATAAAAATTTCGACGTCGAATTATACATCGGCGTGGTATTTTTTTTTTCATTGAAGATCGCTCTTTTTTTTTTTCATCGATGATTTATTCGATCGGGCGATGCGACCTTCATTTTTCTGATAATTCGCGCAATTTGTGGATGAACGTGAATAAAATCAAGGTTTTTCATGCTCGAGAGGCTTCTCCGCTCGGCTGTGTGTATCTTGATTCTGGTACGAAATATCCGGACACTTGGGATGCTGGACGACGTCTGTGGGGACCACCGTGTCGGGCCTCTGGCGCGTTCGCCGCGCAATAACGCTCGGGACAAGATCAACGCGGCAATTTATATTTCACACCGCAGGCGCCGTGATAAATTGGTGAAAAATTCAAGGAAAAAGAAATTAATAGTAAATAAATAAATGAAGGTAAGCCCCGTGTGTCTCTGAGTCACTCTCGGTCCAGTCCTGCTTTTATCCTTGTCGCGCGAGTGCATCAAGAGGGCTGAATCTGGCTCGAAACGGAAGAGGCTTATATACCCGCGCTGCTCTTTTTTAGAAACATATATTCTGATATAATTTACAAGCTCCTCTCCTCATTTTTCCTGTCCCGTGGGCGCCACAACGACACGCTGCCCACAAACACATTTCTTCAACGGGTCCATTTCGTACGAGATGAACAAATATGTGGGATGAGTGTGAGTACGAGTAATGAGTGTCTTTATGTACCTACATTAATATGTACCAATGTACATGTGTATATAAGTATATAAGTATATATATATATACAAAAAAATGAAGCAAAAGCACCGAAACGAGGCGCGAAAAATCATTACGTCGTGTCGTCCCTCTCCCATCGGCGTTTTCTCTCGCGGATGATGGGGAGATGAGGGAAGATGCTGCGGAACCGTTAACGACTCCACGACCCTCCGAGAATTTTGCAGTCTCGATACATACACATACACGCATGTATATATATAAATTCCGCTCTAGCGGATCGATTATATCGGCTATATAAATCGTATTAACTCTCGTAATCGAGAAAGTGCATAGAGATGTAAGAGATCCGCCGAATTGCGAAAAGAAAATGCGGCTGCAGTTGGTGCCGATGGAGGAGAGAAGTTTGAGGACGAAATCGTGAGATCGGCGTTTAGGAAAGAGGGATGAGGAGTAGAAAGAAGATGGTCCAGCGGTAGGATGACGCTCCGATGCATCTTTTGAAATGAGAGGGAGAAAGAGAGAGAGAGAGAGAACCTCGTAAAATGGAAATCAATTACATCTACACTTAACCACTTAAACTGGTTTCGCTACGGTCCTAAAGCGCGCGAGCTCTCATCTCATCTCTCAGCCTCTCTCTCTCTCTCTCCCCATCTCTCTCTCTGTTGTCCCCCACGTAATGCATCTCTCTATGCGTGTGCGGATGCTGTGCACACGGAAATTCAAGAGGGATGGCGGACCAGAGAGAACGAGAAACTGCATCTTTTCTCTTCCTTCTTCTCTCTGTCTTATAATGTGCCGTGTGTACGTATCTGTTAAATATTTATGTGTATCTGCATTTTTGGTGGTATAGTTGAGGGACGATATGGTACATGGAGGTCGTATATAGCAGCCGGTGAGCACCGCTGGAGGCTCTCCAGCGAGCCTCTCTGCGGCCCGCCGCAGATCATTCGTATCAACATAATTACAAGCTCGGGAGCCGCCTCTCTGTTTCTCTCACCTCGCTCCACCCATCACAACATTGCACGAGCTCCATCTTCGATACTTACCACATATGTGTATATATATATATGCCCTTTTACATATCGATATATACATATATATACAACACTGCATACTATATATAAACGTTGATGGCTACAAACGCATTTGAGTGATTTCTTATCCTCCGCGAGAGATTTTCTCTCCGGCCGGTCCATCTCGGATGCTGCGAGGGACGCGACCGCGTATGAGGAATTTTTTCAGCATGAAACTTTCTTTCGGTGGTTCGAACGAAGTATACGAATGCTCGATGATGATTACCGATGATTTCCGTTTCAAAATTCAGCCGAATGTGGTGAAAAAATTGGGAAAAATATTTTCGGTTCTCGGAACGAGGGGATGTTTTGTTTTTCGCCGATGGATTGATTCGAGAGGTAAAAAATGGAGGACGCGTGTATTTGTAAGAGGAATCTCGTACGTTGCGCCGGTAATATAGCCGGTGGCCGGCGTCGTCCGTGCGTCTCGGCGCCGACGTGCGCTCCCGGTGGTGTTCAGGGTCCCCGTCGCGAAAACCCTCCGTGCTCTCCTATGCATCAGACTCCGGCATTCGAGGTTTCGTACCCCGATCCGGGGTCGAGGTGTTAGTCACGCTACGAATGCGCGGAATGAAAGAGAGAGGAAGAGAGAGAATGAGCGAGCGAAAGATCGAGGGAGAGAGAGAGAGAGAGAGAGAGAGAGAGCTTTTAAAATGCGGCTGCATCTGAAAATAATTGCGCGCTGACAGGGCGTGAAATGAATTTATTTAATTTCAGATAGGTATAACAGAATTACACGGCAGTTGAAGGTGCGATGAAGCTTGGGTCGCGCGGGGCGAAGGACGGTCTGGCTGTAACGTCGGAAAGAGCAAAAAAAAGAGAGAGAGAAGAAGCTATCGCGAGCGAAACAACGAGACTCAAGATGACGATGTTATATACGTATATATGTATATGTACATGTATATACGGCGAGTGGAGAAGATTCAAAATGCTCCGAAAGAGCGCGAGGAGATCTCGAGAGAATTTTCGGAGCGCGAGAGCTTTCATCTTCCTCGAGAGCAACTTTACCAGAGATGAAAGGGAAGATGTATCTCGCGAGGTCCGCGGAGTCGAGAAATTATTTCGTTTCCTCCTCCACGAGCTTGCGGCTGAACGGGAAAATCTGTCCATCGAAATACACGGGATCACGGAGAGAGATAGAAAATTTTTAAAGCGGAAAAGGGTTTGAAAAAAAAGAGTATTTAATTGACGAAAATGAGGAATTAATCGAAAAACCATTTATTTTCTTGTTTCATCGTTTCTGTGATCTTTTTTTTTATCTCTGCAACTTTTTTTTCGGTATACGCTACATCGATAAAGACTGATTAATTTTCGTGCTGCTTTTTTTCCTAGAATTACACGTTGTTCCGGTCATTCAAATTTTCATTTGATACATATGATGTATATATATATATATTTATATTATGTACAAATTTTGTCGTCTATCCAAACTCCTGTACGACGATGACGAAACGATTATTATTATTTATTTTTTTCTATATCGATATAATACTATCGTGGTATGGTACATCCACCGCTCTCCGAATTCGGCGATAAAAGAACGAGAGATTTGGCTTCGACAACCAGATTTTTTCTCCTTTTTTTTTTGGATTCCCGATGACGTCAGTCTCGGTCAAATTATCGCTTTCCTCTTGCCGAATGATATGTCTGACGACGATTTTTTGAGGACCTCGAGGATTCGGGAAAAAATGTATTTTTTGAAACAATCTTTCGGTGAAATTTCACGAGTGAGATTCGAAAATTGCCATTTCCTTTTTCGACCGTAGGAAAAAAGATAAAAATATTTCCCTCGATCGTTCGAGCTCCTCGGCCTATCTCTCAAAATACGAATACGATATTATACCCTCACGCACACTTTTTACGCGATCGATCATGATTTATTTACAGCACTCATCTCGAAGGAGAAAACAACGATTTACGAGAATTTAAGGAATGTTTTTCCAGCCCTCGTCGTTATTTTGTCGTTGCAATTTTGTTATTAATATGATTTTTTTTAAATTCTTCCTCTCAATCTTCCGAGACGTCTCACTGTACACTATACATTTAATTACACATCATACGTTCGAATAAAAATAGCTCGATCGATAAAACAATCGTCTCGATTGAGGTAACAATATTTCGTGAACGTTTTTTTTATTCCTTTGGACGTAAAATTCATTTTTCAACGATTTCGAGCCCCGCGTCCACAATTTGAGAGAAAAAAGATCGTCAGTTGCCTGACGGAGTTGTCCCGACGAGTAAATATCATCACGTTACGATTTACGACTGTTACAATAAATTCTATATCGTCTCATCGACTCGCGTGTATTCTCCACCGACGACGGACGACGATATAGTTCTTTGGCTCTCGAATCATACATGTTTACGTTCATGTACGATTTATAATATCGAAATAATGGAACAACGACGAAAACAACGATCTTTTTCCTCGCCAAGATCGTGAAAAAAAAGATGCCGATTTTTTTCATCTCAATGCACAATACTGAACGTAGATTTCCCCGATAACTTTTTTCAACAAAATTTTAAAAATCTATCAACTAATAATGGTAAGAACAAAAACGTCAATAGTAATATCAATAATATTGTCATTACGATTTTAAATTGTTAATAATTCGTAACAATATTATTAATATTATTATAAATATTGATAACAATGATGATTATTCACTGGTAAAAAGGTGGATAACTGGAGCCACGAAGGATGAACATCTCGAACGATGGTTCCATCATCGAATTTCTCGCTATCTTCGTCGGAGGATCGGAGGCTTAATTAGGGCTGTTGGTACGTTGTCGCAACGGCGGTGTCGTGGAATTTGGATTGTGATAAGGCGCGTATCGAATTGGTCCATTTGCGGTAACGGCGGGCGGCGAGGTACGTCGTGAGATTATCGAAACCGGCGGTGGCTGCCAGGACCAAGATAAACCGTGATAAGGAAATCCGGTGGGTGATGGCGCGCCGTAAGGCGATGGTGTACCACCTCTGCTGGCGTAGAGCAGTGCCGCCGCGCTGGTCGGTGAAGTCAACCAGGGAGATAGGGGATGAGACGGATGCTGCGGTGGACCATTGCTCTCGTGCTGCTGTTGGGCATTCATTACAGCCGCTGCAGCAGCCGGCGATGTCATTGCCAAATGTTCGTACAGTCTTACCGATGGCACGCCGCATCTCACCAATTGCTGCTCCATCAGTTCCATCGGATCTCTGCAACGAGACAAGATGCAAAGACTCGTTAATCGCAACGCGAAGTGATAATTCAGTCCGAAAATGCAATAATACGAATTTTATCAATTAATTACTATTTTCTCGATGAAATATCGAGCTTTCGGGAAAAAGTCGATGGGTTTCGTAATCAGCGGAAAATTTCCGATCGGATAGCATCTTGAAACGATGAAAATTTGAAAAAAAAAATTTCGACCAATTTTTCACCACTTTTCCAGAATCGTCGAAAAGTCGAAATTTCAAGTGGCCATAACTAGGTTGCAAATTACGCTATTTACATTTGTTGGGGGGGTTTTGGATAGCCCTCGAGTAGACTTAGAAAGTGGTGAAAGTTAAATGTCGATAGCTAGATTCCTTCAACCTCAAAATCGATGTTGAAAATCGGTGAAAAAAACGCAAAGGGGTATGTATGGGAAAATTGGCGAAAATCGATTGTTCTGCTTTGAAAATTCGCCAAAAATCGAAAAATAAAGATATCCCAATGAATCAAACGGCATTTTGAAGCGTGTACAATTTCAAAGAGATTAAGCACAAGCTGGAGTACCTATCTTGATTAGAAAAAAAGTGGCAAGCATTTTAGTGAACCAACTGAATCCGGCCAAAAATGGCAAAAAATTTTGGATCCCAAAAATTTTTTTTAATGGTCCATATCGATGTATTTTTTCCCGCTGATTACGAAACACACCGGTTTTTCATCGAAAATCGAATATTTCATTCCGAAAATGCAATAATACGAATTTTATCATTTAATGACTATTTTCTCATTGAAATATCGAGTTTTCGGAAAAAAGTCGATGGGTTTCGTAATCAGCGGAAAATTTCCGATCGGATAAGATTCTGAAAGATTGAAAATTCGAAAAAAAAAAATTTCGTTATTTTTCGCTACTTTTCCAGAATCGTCGAAAAGTCGAAATTTCAAGTGGCCATAACTATGTCGCAAATTACGCTATATATATTTGTTGGGGTGGTTTTGGATAGCCCTCGAGTAGACTTAGAAAGTGGTGAAAGTTAAATATCCATAGCTAAATTGCTTCACCCTCAAAATCGACGTTGAAAATCGGCAAAAAAAACGCAAAGGGGTATGTATGGCAAAACTGGCGAAAATCGATCGTCCAACTTTAAAAATCTGCCAAAAATCGAAAAATAAAGATATTCTCACGAACCAAACGGCATTTTGAAGCCTCAACAATTATCAAGAGATTAATCACAAGCTGGAGCGTCAAACTAAATTAGAAAAAAAGTGGCGAGCATTTTAGTGAATCTCGATGGCAGGCTGGAAACAATCTCGTGCACAGTAGGTTCGTTTCGATTTTTGTTTCATATTTATAGTACATCAACACCCATACGTCGTATACGCTTCCATGTGTGAATTCTATCCAAGAGCGGGCCTTGGAAACTTCCGGGAGCCCCTGGCAGCTTTTCCCTCTCGTATAATATTGGCCAATGTGGCTTCGGAGTGAATTTAACGCGTCTATAGGTACAGCGTCTGTGTGAAGAATCCGTGAGCAAAGTGGCGCCGCGTGATGAATGATTTCGTGAGCCAGCCAGCCACGCTTAATTAGCCTCAATCAGGATTCGATTGTTAATCGATTTGACGCTTGATTATAATCGACGGGGAGAACATGTTCGCTGTAGGACACGTTGATTTCTCTTCACCCCTTAATATTACGTATATACGTGTATGTCTTATATTATAATTGTATACAAGGCGTACATACAAAGTTTGTCTCGTTCTTTCGAGTCTTAAACGCCCTTTTTTCCTTCCTCTCATTCGTTTCGCACAGTACGATTTAGGATTATTTATCTCGCATGATCGTTACAGCGACGACTCGTTGTTCGTTAATGAAGCCACGTCATTTCCGATATTTCGCGATTGTGCCTCGTGTGCTCACGAAGCGTGAAGAAACGAGCAGAAAGAAAGACGGAGGATGACGAAAATTGCATGAGGAAATCAACGTGCCACTCTGAGGGATCAAAAGACGAAGGAATATAACGACTTTATTCGCTGGTGACAAATCTTTTGTTTATTCCGAAACGTCACTCGCATTGCTGCCAATGATGTGAATTTTCATTGAAAGTCATTTTTTCATTGTCCGGATTTATCTTCGTTGGATAACATTTTATCGCAATTACTGCGATAAAGTTTAATTAGCTATTGATTAACAAACTCCTCTCCGAGGACTCGATTCTTTCAGTCTTTTAATTTGCACAAGCTGGATAATTCAACAGTCCTCCAAAAGAAAAATCCCCTATTTGACCGGATATACACCTACATTTGTGTTGCTGGAAAATCCAACTGACGATAAAAACAACACAATCTAGAAAATTATATAAAAAATCGAACGAAGGAGACGAAGAGGAGGGAGATGAAAAAAGGAGCAAGATGGAAGAGCGCGCATATAGAGGGTTGAAAAAAAATAAAGGAAGTGAACATTCGAGAGGAAAGAGGCTAACAATGGGTGTGGGTTGGTACATATATGTATATATAATACAAGAGCACGCGGTGGTAGGTTTGAAAGAGTTCGCGCGTCTCGGTTACACCCCGGAGTCTGCTTAGCACGTAACACGATAGCGCTCTTTTCCTCTTTTGGTCCTTTTGGTCCTGCACCCACACACACACACATATATCAGCAATCCTATACGATTTTCTCGCTCTCCCAGCTTGTTTCTTCGTTCTTTTTCCTCAAATCTGTTTCCCTCTCGTTTTATCCCTCATCCGTCTTTCTCTCGTGATCCAAATGGAACAAGGAACGAACGAAATGACGATGAGAGCACGGAGCAGGCCTCGTATGGACTATGTACGTGAGAAAGGGTGGCTTTATATACATATACTTTTCACACATGTGTATATGCACACACGCACACCCACCTTAAAGTAAAGCAAGGGAAAAGGGAAAGAGAGAGAGGGAGGGATTAGAGGGCCTGGGGGCTAATCGCCGCTCCATTCTCGGACGTGCTGGACCACACACCGTCGGCACCGCCGCCGACGTCGTCCTGTCGTTTTCTCCTCGCTGCTTCTCCGCTCCTGCTTCTGCACCGCTCTTACTGTTACACAGACGCGATTTCTCTCGTCCTCGCGACCATTCCCGTCATATTATATCCCTCGTTCTTGCGATACGCACGTTCGGTACACGCCTAGGACAAGATTTCCTCATCGACTCATCGATTTTCCACAAGGCCTTGAGAATCTTCCGTTTTCTCGTCTTTGAGCTATAATCGACGTTAATGGAGCTGAGACGAACACGGACAGACCCGTGGGTTTATCTCCGAGGGATCTGTAGCTGCTCATTGATAATGAATTCAGTCGAAAACCGACGTGAGCCTCGAAAACAAAAGACTCGTGGAGATCGTTCCCATTGTGTATCTCGTAAAGTCGAATTTCACATGCGAAAACGGAAGTCGTCTCCCTTATGTATATTCCATTTGGAATATTCATGCGAGGAATTATTTATTTATTTTAATCGTACGGATGTACGTTTACGCCGCGCTGAGACCCTGGCGAACGCTCGCTCGATACGAAATGGAATGACGATCCGCGTGTGCTAATCGTCGCCACCGAGGCTCGTTTTCTCTAGCGATGTGGTATTATATCAGCCCTCGAGCATACACCTGTACGCTAAACGGAAATGACGAAGCGTCTATAACACACCGCGCGATTTTAACGCGTTGCTGGCTCATCTTGTCTTGCCCCTTCTCGCTGTATCTCCGCACTTTTCGACGCAGTCACACGGACGCGCACACGCGTGCGCTATTGCAAATGCGTATAAAGCACTCTTGAAAAGTGGCCTTGAATCACCCTTAATGTTTTCATAAAGCTCCTTTACGTTCGGACAATAAAACTCCTAATTACATGCAATTGACCACGGTCGGAATATTGCATCTCTTTTGTTTGTGTATACATGTATGTATTACAGTGAATGTATGTATATACTGTCTGTCGGGGTGTTTATTATTGCTTTAAGGTAGTTCTATCGTTTTATCGTTTTCTTAAGATTTTGTTGAAAATTTGAATACGTATTCTTTGATGTCATATATACGTGTGTAATAAGTTTTGGAAGGTTTTACCACGTGGAAGTTGAGATATTTATTGGTAAAAATCACAATTTTCGGTAGTCTCTCGTAAGAGCGCGTGTTAAAAGTTGCATTTTCATCAATGAATATCTTGGCTTCTACGTGGTGAAGCCTTCTAAAACTTTGCATACATTTTTATGCAACATCAAAGAAGATTTCTTGAGTTTTCCAAAAAAATCTTAAGAAAATTTTTTTCGCAATTTTTGTAATTATAGAGCAAGCACATATCACCTGGGATGACCGTGAATTTGGAGTATGCTGTTCTTTAGTCGATTTGCAACAACTTTTCTTATTTAACTGAAGCCCGCAAACCATTTTGTATGTGAGAAAAACTGCAAAACAATTTCTCGATTTGAATCTAACGATAGAACTACCTTAAGTTGCTTTAAGTTGACAAATCATTAGTTTATAGCGTAAAAACAATCTTGGAAAATAAACCTTTCCAAGTGCCTTCGACCAACGACGATATACTCTTCGCGTTTGATTAACGGATGATTATTGCCGTTTTGTTTATTTTTGTAATTGTTGATTCTCTTCCGACGTTGTTTTCGGGCTATAAACGAACGATTCGGAGGATGCCCGAGTGAAAAAAGACGACTTGGGCAATAACGGACACCCTAATTCTCATATTAACCGAGGGTGGAAAATTCGCACGAAGGTGGGAGCACGTTACAGCCAAGTTGGGTTTGTCGTATGGCAATCAATCAACGGTCGCGATATTCCGGCCTGGCTGTAGAGGTTTTATAGATTTTTTCCATTGGAATCGAAATCAAGATCCGCGAGATCGTTCGATCGAGTGCCCGCCTTTTGTCTCTCGTGCGGTTGCAGCGCGATATCCATAGCAGAATGTACGCTTTCATCTCTCGTTTTCGAGATGCGCTCTGCTCATCTCGTTTCTCACGCGATCCCTCATGGCTTTCGGCTCGATCTTTCCTCGTCGTTCGTTGTCGTCCCTCTCATCTTCCTCATCGTTTTGTTGTATATATTCGTCGTCACGAAAGGCGGCACCGACAGTTTAACGCGAGATGGAATCGAAGCCGCCCTCTCCTTGTCGGCTCCTTAAGCGAAAGCCTTTAGCGGCTTGAATGCTCTCTCATTCATACGTAATCTCTCTCATTCTCTCAATCTTTAACCTCTCGTGAACAGGGTGTCCCGCAAACTCGATGCTGGTAGTTTGCAGTGTGATTCGGGATGAAATTCCGAGTCGAAATGTATTTCGGAACTTTTTTCGTACGGGCAAAACCCAACGAGTTATCGGTCGTTGAAGTTTGAGACGCTCGGACGTCCGCACGCGACGCAATTGCGTCAGCGGATATCTCGTCGGGCGTTCGTCGGATGCAAAAGTGCTTAAGGACTTTTCGACTTGGAATTTCATTTCCGATGTAGCGTTGAATCGTCACCGTCCATTTTTTTGAGACACCCTGTATATACGTACATGTTAAATGCTGTATACAAGCCCTGTCGCAATTTTCTCGTCGGATTTTCGTCGAACGCGACGACACGTTCCACGCGAGAGATAAAAAGGTGGTGGATGTGCAAGGTGTGCAAAATAGGGTATTGTTGTGGATCGACAGGTACGAAAATCAGCTTCGGGCGTAATTGTCCGTCATTCCTTCGACGGTATACGAGTGTCGGATCAGCGAGAAAAGGGATGATAACCGGTTCATCGGTCCATCATCTTTGAGCTTCGAGAAAACTCGTGTGAAATCTTGAATCAGTTGAGGGCTAATTTTCGAGAATGTTTTTTTTTCGCAAAGTCGTGAAAATAATTGTTGGCTTATACATTTTTGCACGAAAAGAGCAACGCTGTAACGCTGTATAACTCGCGATGGAATTTCGTCGAAGAGAATATATTTTTATACGGATATATACACATATATTCGTATATATACGAATCAGGGCTATTTTCTGTCTCTTGCGAGAGGTATACCTGTTATTCTTACCCTCAGGCTGACACAGAACATTAGGTAAGTGGTAGATAATAATAGGTTACACCCCGCTGATGGGCCGAAGGAGCACAGTCCATTGGAGGAAAGATTCTCTCTATCGTTTTCGATGTTGATGCTGCTTCTGCTCCTCTGGACCAAATGCTTCAACGCTACACGTATTCGCATACAACTGCGTGCTTGTATTATAAAAGGCAAAGAAATTGCGAGGGAGAGAGAGAGAGAGAGAGAGAGAAAGGAGTATCGAGAGTGTTGATGGTCCTGGTGGAAGCTGAGAATAAATCGAGGAAGAGATTGTACATATACGTGCATCAATGTTTATACACATACATAAAGTTTACCAGGTATGTAAGAAAATAAGGAGGTGGTGAAGAAGAAGCGGTGGAAAAAAACGATGATGAGGAACGAAAAAGTGCAAGGAGGAAGATCAGTTGAGAGAAAGAAGCCAAGGATACAGCCAAAAAGAAGAAACGTACGAGAAAAGAGAGAGAGGGAGATGAACGGCAAGAGGAGGAGGAGAAAGAGATGGACAGAGTAAGTGCGAGAGAGTGTAACGGCAAAGAAATTAATAGCCATAAAATATGAATAGAAATTAGCAGGTTCGGGGTGGCGTGACGCGTTTGCTCGCTCATTTCCTTTCGGCGCGTTGAAAAACAACAAAACAACGAAATACGGTTCCCCGAGCCTGTAATTTACCCGGTTGCCGCCGACCGCGAGCGTAGGCCCCAGCGCGGTGGAGAGTTCGCGCCGAGAGAGCATCTCCTCCACACGCTCAACGAAGAGCGAGAAGCGCTCCTTGGAGAGGAGCTCACCGACTTATCATCTTACATACACACGCGCAAACACACACGTGGGATAATTTCTCCATCTCTCTCTTTACTATTCGAGATCTCTCGCCAGGTAGCTCGTCTTCTCACCCAGCATCTCTCCTCCTCTTCCCTCATTCTCGCTAGCAGCGTCTCTCCCTCTTGTTTCTCTCATGCATGAGCCATTAACCATCGATTGTTGAGCGTTTAGAAACGTTTTAAGCTCGTCGATGCTCAGAGGCCGCATTTATATCTCCGCCGGCGTTGAAACGCGTGCGTGAAGCCAAAAACGTTTAGAGGGATGCTGCGTGTCTCTGCCGCAGCGATGAGAGTTTGTAATGTACTCCCTCTGTATATATGTACGCGGTGTAACTTCCCCGTAAGCTTTGTATCTTCGTGCCCAAGTGAAAATCGCATACGAGGTAGAGAGAAGCTGGAGGCTAAAGGTGTGCAAGAGAGGATTTTACTCTCGGCGAGCCGCAAGGAGATGAAGAAGAAGAGAGAAAGATGGGAAGCGAGGAGGAGAGGAGGAGGAGGGCGATTCGTACACACGGGGTATGTATGGGAGGTAATGATCCGGTAATGACCCTGACGCCTTCACCAGTCTTCACCGACACAGACTCTTTCTCTTCAGCTTCAAAGAGAGGAGAAGGAGGAGGCGAAAGGAGATGAAAAAGAGAGGATATCGATGATGCTCTCGTCATCTTTCCTTTCTTTCACCTCGGCAGTTTCGGCGTAGAAAACGGCAGCAAAACTCTCCCTCCGCTCTTGCTCTCCATTTTCAGCGAGAGCGAACTCTCGAGAGCCCCCTTTTGTTTTTGCGTTTTAAACGGCAGTTATTATAAACCACGTTGGCATTGCAGGATTCTCGTCCTTCTCTCTCTTTCTCTCTCTCTCTCTCACTCGCTAAAAACAGAGAATGAGAAAGGGAGAAGGGGTAGCGAAAAACACGACTCATCCCCTTTTTCTCACCCTAGCCAAGAGGACAGCGGTTCGCGAGAATCCCCGTGTTTTTCCCCCCTTTTTCTCCTTTCCTTTCGCCTCCTCCCATCCTCTGTATCTTCTTGTTCGTTCTATTCATCTCCTCTCATCTCCCGTAACGATCCTCCGCACACGAACTTTTTATCCTTTCACCGTTTCCTCACATTTTGGAACACCCTCTCTCTCTCTCTCCCTGTCTTTTGGTCTTTCTCTCAGAGCGAGAGTGTAACGTGCCGCGCTAATGGGCAGAAAAAACAAGAACGTACACAGTGAGAAAGGGAGATGTGGGAGAAAAAAAACCGATGGACCAAGAGCAGAGGAGAGAGACGGATGAAGGGGAGAACGGAGGAAGGGTGCAGGAGAGGAAAGTGGCAGGCTCGGTAAAGTCGCGAATCTGGAGAGTTCCCTTCTCCTCTTCGCTAAAGGTGTACGAGAGAGAGAGAGAGCGAGAAAGAGAGAGAAAGGATGCTGGACCATATCAGCAGAGTCGGCTGCGGTAATGACAGGCCGCCCGCTCTCGAAGCTAATATAGATGAATGCCCTGCCCTTTTTGCCCTGCGGAGCGGGCGCGCGTTCGATATTATTATACGCGTATACTTATATCTATACATGTTCCTGCGTATAGCGAGTCCGAGAAGAACGAATTAGAGAAGCAACAGAGAGAGAGAGAGAGAAGGAGAAAAAGGGAACGAGAGAAATCTGTGTCTGCTCAAACGACCACAGTTTATAAAAAAATTATTGTCCGAGCATCCCGACGACGGTCCATCGAGCACGATATACAACCTCCGGAATTCTCCAAGTGCAAAATTACTTGATCGAGTTTCCAGTGCACACGGAAATACCGAAAGCATTCTCTCAAACGTCGAAATCGCGATTGCATTTTGTAAACGGACAAAAAACATGATTTCGACGATTTTTCTTCCGTATATTCTTCAAACACATCTTTTCGACGAAGAAATACGTGTATCGACATTCACCATTTTTTCGTATTCTTTTTAAGATTCATAAATGTAGCTTTTTTTTTGGTTATTTATATCGCCAGTGGAGAATAATAATGAGGGAAAACTTTGCGAGTATCCGATAGCGGTAATGTACGTCGAACGATGTAGCAGCCATGTCCTACTAAAAAAAAAAAAATGGAGAGGAAGGGTGAAGAAAAATATACGACGTGAAAGATGATCGAGAGTTATAGGAGGATTGGAAAGAAAAAAGAGTGGTAGAGAAAGAAAAGGGGCAGTCTCGCGAGGGGGTGAAAAAAAGGGGTTGAGAAGGATCGAGCGTCTCTCATCTCACTCGCTCTTGCCTTCACGGTGGCTGGGCGATGGTCCACCGAGTGTATATATACGAAAGAGGGAAGAGAAAGATGCTGGGAGTGAGAGTACGAAGACTGGAGGCCGGAGGGGCATCTATCTATCAGCGCCGGCGTGAAGTGGGCGGGAGCATGCGCTCTATTGCCGCGTAAGGCCACTCTCTCATTAACTCCGGATGCCGACGAAGCCGCGCGCAGATCTTTCTCTCTCTCGCCAAGTCCTCTCGCTCTTTCGTGCTGCGCAGCATCCAGAGGATGCTGCGCTCTCGCTCATCTTTTTCTCAGCCTCGCTGCTGTTGCCGCTGCTGCTGCTGCTGTTGCTGCTGCGGATTCGCGCCATCCTCCGACTCTATACGCGACAGAGAGACAACGATGTACGCTCGAGTCTCGCGCATGCTCCAAAGTTACGTTTTATCGAAAGAGGCGGCGAATTCGGACCCGTTTTTCACGAATATCCATCCTCCCCTTTGTACTTTTTATTCCCTCGGTCTGAAAAAACAGCTCGGAGTACGAGACGAAAGTAGCCCTCTTTGGTCCACGTCAGGTAGAGGAGAAGATGCGCGGGAGATGAAATGGGAAAAGATGAAGAGATGAAGAAAAAGAAATTCACGAAAAATCGTCGCTCGTCATTTTTCTTCTCATTGGCGATACGAGCGAGAATGTTTTTTTTTTCACCCGTGAAAATTACTCAAAAAGTGAGTGAAAGATGAGAATGATTGCTCGATGATGGGGCGAGTCGGACGTCTCTCGCGAGATTTCAATGTCTACCGTGTACTCTCCTCTTCCTGGCTGTTTTTTTTTCTTCCGAGAGGTTTTAATAAAGGGACAGGTGTTGATTTGTAGAAGGTGGGCCAAACGCTTGCTCGCTTCCTCTCACGCCCTGCGTACATGTGTATTTCGATGCTTTGGGGAGTTATTAAGGTTTTCGTCAGGTAGATGGTTTATGAATATAGTACACACGATCGCGAGAGGCTCGAGCATACCTACATGTGTCTACAGCACGAGAATACACTTGGAATTCGACTACGAACAAAATAAATCACCTCTCGACATCTCGGAAGATCAAAAAAAAAATAGAAAAAATCTCTCGGATCTCGATCTCATTTCTGCCGCACGAAAAAAATCACCCGCCAAAGATCGGAAATATCTGTATTCGCCCGGTTATGCAGATGCATAGGCGAGCCAGAAACATGACGTTAAACGTGACAGCCAAAGTGTTTCACCAAAAAAAAGCCAGACAGGTGTTTCCACACCCCTTCCGAGATCCCGAGAGGGTTGGTGATCGGAAAAAAAAATTGTCATAGCTCGACATTTACGACGTTAAAAAAAAGATCGACCAATCTCGGTGGAATATTGTGAAAAAAATTATTATAATAATTTTAAAAATATTCATTCGTATTCCGAAAAATATAATTCAACGATTCGCCGGGAGACCACGAGGGAGCATTGAAAAGACAAATTCTGATCTCAATTTCACTGCTGGTTCGTGCTACTTATCGCTTTCATCGACGGTGAGATAAATGTAGGTTACGAAAATGAGCCTGCCGATGCTTTTAAAAAAAAAAAGTGAAAAAAGTGAAGAAAACGATCGAGTTGCCGGATGCAAAAAAATGGCTCGAGAAAAAAGACACTCCTCTCGGTTACGAATTGCGAGATCCCTTACTCTCGTTCCGAGAATTGTGATTCGCGAACGATGAAGTGTCACAGACTCAGGTATACGAGGCATATATATGTATATGTGCATATATATAGTGATAAAAACGGTAATATCAAATCGAGACTGGGACAGAAGGTACCCCCGTGATAATTGGAGTCCCGGATCAAATTACTTGGTCGAGGCGAACCCGAACAAAGCTTGGAACAAATCTTCTCCTAGAATACAAACACCCACACACGCACACAAACGTTTCTTCGAGTCTAGAGAACCCCCTTAATTCGTCCAAGGACGCGACGAGGGACTCGACGAAAACGCGTCTTTTGAAAATTCAAAAATTCACGCAGGATGAAATACGCTATTTACGATATAATAATATTATTATCACAAAGCGTACAAGTGTCACGACGAGACGATATCGATGATTTGTTTTTAAATCCACAATTTTCTTTGAAACAATTTTTATACTTTGGCGACGAAAAAAAACGACGAGGTAGGATTGAAAAATCGTATCAAGCACGCAGTGGCTCTTTGGAGAACGCGAGACTCGGCTCGTGCTTAATTTTACCTCGGAAATGGGAGCGAATGACTTTTAGCGATGGTGCAATTTATCGAACTGCAGCTTTCGCGTGAACTTTTTTTTTTTTTTTTTTTCCAGTCGGAGAACGTACGAGCGCCAGTGTCGTGCGCGAAAAAAAGGGTCTTTGGACGGCAGACGTTGAAAAAACGAAGAGCGAGAGAGAGAGACGGATGGAATTTAAATTAAAAAGAAACCGATAAGCGATTAATTTATCAGAACACTCGGAATAACATTTTTATAAATGTGCGTACATGTAGCTGTGTCTTCCTGGATTAATAACGGTATACAGCCGACTCGCTGACAGATATATTGCGATAAAACGTTGTGCCACACGCTACTGTGACTCGCCACGCTATTTTATCCTGATGCGTGCACCCTTTTTCTTTTTTTCTCTCGTCTTTATCTGGCTTACAAATTTTCGCAGTACGCAGTGAGATCTCTCGCGTGATCGCGTTGATGAAAAACGAGAGAGAGAGAGAGATAAAAAAATGTATGTGCAGAAATAAGAGCATGGTATGTAAAATATTGCATGTAGCATGTATATATGCATGTAAAATATATATATATATATACATATATATAGTATATAATGATAAAGAGAGTAATAGGGAATCTTCGAAGACAGCAGGTGCATTTCGTAGTTCAACTCCTCGAGAAAACGTACATTTGATTTGTTTCCTTCATGCATAACCAACTAATAATTCGATTATACGTATTTGCCGAGTACAATTTTCATAAAACAGGAAGGGAATTGAATTCGGAGGCGAAAAAAAGGAACTTTGTTGTAAAATTCGTCGAGGAAAAATCATTTATATCTCGGATAAACGTCTCGTGATTTCGTCTCAAATTTGATGATGAAATTCAAGAGGAAAAAAAATGATTTTTACTCACCGATCGAAATCCGTGAGTCTCGACGAGTCCCTGAAGCCCTTGGCGAAGGGATTACTGTCGATCTTCAGTTTCGTGATCTGAATTGAAAAAAAAAAGGACGAAACATCGTTAGGACAAAAATCGTTCGCTAAAATGAGAAAATAAATGATTTCGCGGTGAGAAAATCGCGACTGACCAATTGATTCTGATACGCCGTTACGGCGGTGAATATCGCCTCGGGAAAAATAAAGGTCTTGTGCTCCTCCTTGCTGAGATCGCTGATGTGATGTCCTTTGTCCTCCTCGTGACTCCGAAGTTTCACGAGATGAATCCTCGGCTGATAACGATGCATCGAGTTCAATACGATCTGCAAACATCGAATGAAATCGAATCGATGAGAAAAAAGGGATGAAAAATCAAATCGACCGACGATATATTCATAAAAGATGAAAAATTCGGAGGGGAAAAAATATATCACGATCGGGATCGCGCGACTCGTCTCGATAATTAATTTATGTATGGCCTTTTATTATTTTTCATTTTACGAGATGCATGATTAATGCGGTAATTAAATCGTCCCGGTAAGGGGCGAGCGCAGCAGGCTGCTCTTGTGCGCGTCCTTGCTCGGTTGTACGTCGATTAATCGTATTGACGAGCGATTATCGGTCCATGTTAACGGTCATGAGAAAGCATGCATCATCTACGTGCTCGAAAAATAACAGCAGCAATAACAATATTAAAACAAAAAAACATGATGTATTATTACTATTATTATTATTATTACTATTATTATTATCACTATTATTATTATTATTATTATTATTATTATTATTATCATTATCATTATCATCATCATCATCATTATTATTATTATTATTATTATTATTATTATTACTATTATTATTATTATTATTATTATTATTATTATTATTATTATTATTATTATTATCATCATTATTATTATTATTCTTGTTGCTGTTATGACTGTTATTGTTATCATAAATGTACATATGAATCCGGCGTGTATATGAAAATAATTATGCATCGATATCTCGGAAGGATCACGGGAGAGACTGTATCAGGATCGAGGGAAAGAGTGCGGGCTCTTTTGGTGGCGCATAAAGTCGCGTGTGCCACGAGAGTCCGTTTTACGAACGACAGAATACACGTGTTATAGTACGCGCTTTTATATATACATGTATATATTATTATATATTTTATATATATAGAGAAAAACGATGAAACACGCGATCGACCGATAATATACAAACCTCTCACTCGTCATATCGATTTCCCGTTGAAAAAGGACGACGGCGGGGTACTCTTTCGTGGCTAGGCGACGGAACAAAAGCTAATTTCTCGAGTACACGAATCGATAACGATATATATCGATACCGTATCGATAATTTGTCACATTTTAATTCCAATTCGAGAAAACTTTTGACACGAATTTTCGTGTCAAGTTCTTATCCAGCTAAAAACCCTTGCAAGAAATGACTCGCTGGATGAATCCTCGATTAAATAATTCCAGCCGCTTCACGATGGACAAAAACGCCCGGGAAAACGGGAAAATCCGAAATCCTCGCCGCCCTTCGAGCCTTTGCGAGCCTCCGCGTATTTTGTTTGACGCGCGCGTAAATTCATGACGTTATGAAGCAGAAACCGTCCGGTATATCGATAAAATATATGTTATATACTTTACGAGTGTGTATATGTATGTGCAAGTAGCTGGACTCGTGTATATTATCGTTAATATGAAATATAGTGGCGGCTGCGTGTTTCCCCAGGTTCCTGCGTTACAAACATATTTATGCACGAACACACGTACAAATTCGTGTCTTTTGTATCACAAACGCGTCTCCTCGCGACGACTGTTGAAACTTTTAACGGGCGCAGGTGTGGCTCGCGGGTTTCGAGGAGGCTCGAAAGACGAAGACGAAAACGACGAGGATGTCCCGCGACTTTTTCCTCCTCGTATCGGACATTATCAAGTGTCTATACGGCAAAACGTGCACGTATATACGCGCGAGGAGTCGGTGCTCCTGCTCGCGCGACATACACCTCGTTTACATACGTAAACGATTGGAAGAGCGAGCAAAAGAGAGGAGAAACACAAGGAGAGAGAAAAAGACAGGCAAGAGAAAGATGAAGAATCATCTTTCTCTTGCCTGTCTTTTTCTCTATACCTTCTAACGTCATAAAGCCCTCGCTACCGCGAGCGTTCAGCATCTGATAAACCTGTCGCGGCTATCTTTAATTCGATGACTTACTCCGTTGTGAACATCCGCTGCGATATCGAAGAAATATACGACAATCGCCGCGTATAGATGCCGGACGAACGACGTCGTTGCCCAAATTCACGAGGGATGCGAAACGCACGTCGAGAAAACATCCGACAAGTCCATCGTTTGTCATAAATAAAATTAACCATTCCGCTACGCGAGTCATAATCAAGAATGTTGTATTTGCATATATTTTTTTTTATGACACGTCCGCCCGATATCATTTTTTAATTGCCATATTCAATGTTCCACCTTGACTTCCACCGCGTGAAGTTCGACGCATGATCGAAAAGTTACGCAATTAGCGCGAGATAAAACCACCGCGTACGAGCGTCGAGAACTCGACCGTGTTTCTTTTTTTTTCTCCTCTTCTCTCATTTACTAATTAAGGATGAGAGTGTGTGCGGGACGCTCGTACTTTATAGCCTCGATGCGGGTATAAAAAATAATATACAAGCGGTAATGGGAGATAAATGTTGAAAAAAAAAAAAACGCGAGTGTACATGTGCGGAAAAAACGTGTGCTCGGCGGCGAATGGCTCTGCGGAATGACCCGGGAGGCTCGCTCGTCACGAAATCCCGCGGAATCGGCACGCAAATGTCGCGATCGTAAAAACCGTATTACATTTTCATTTACACGAGCTTCGACATGCCGTACAACCGACGTAATGTCATCGCGCGCGAAATAAAACACGCGGCTTTCCACAGATGTTTCCTCGATGATTACAAAGAAACTCGCCGGCATCGATGATGTTTTTTCATCATTACATCAATTCGATATCGATCGGGGGAAGGCTAAAAGATCGATGTTCTCGAATACTCCATTTTTGCGTTTAATTTTTAGAACGTTTATCCGCCATTCTTTTTCGCATCGAAAAACCTCTTTTATCGACAAGTTTTTCTGGTACATTTGTTTTTTTTTCTTTTCCAATCACGCGTGCTACCGAAAATCGTTGCCGTACGCGTATGTATCTATACAAGAGCGTGTTCTTGCGATAACGAAAACACGAAAATCGCGTATATACACGTGTACATAATGTATTTTTCAGATTTATATTCTTTATCGTCAAAGATCGAAGCCCGAACGTCTAAGTTTCCTGTTGCTGGTCAATTTGCATGTGGCGATTTATCAAACAACGCGCCATCCGTGTAATACACGTTGATAGCGGCATTACACGGGCGATTTATAGACGGCGCTCCCATGCTCTCTCCTTCTCTCTTTCTCCTCCTCGACGACTCTTACAGACGCGAATATACGGGCAAATTTTATGTATATATATGTACATACATACAGATATATACTTGTGTATATATATAATGTTAAATTTGTCTCTCGTATTTTTTCCTCGAGGGCATTTCGACCCGTTGGCTGCTGGTCTAGTAGCATCTATAACGTTAAGTATGGGTGACCGTGAGTTAAGGGACCACGAGATAAAAAAGAGAGAGAGAGAGAGAGAAAGGATCGATCCACGAGCGAGCCTCAACACGGTTGCTACCGGTTATATAATTAGTCGGATCTCACTTTGTAACATCCACAGGAGAAAACGAATACACACAGACATACGCGAGAGGGAATCAAAACGATATACGCAGAGGAGGGGGGAGGGGAGAAAATATTTTCAAGGATTAGCTTGACTCTTGTACACCGAGAGAAAAAGAAAAAAGAGAGAGAGAGATTTCTCGTCGTCGTCGCGTCTCGTATTTGCGAAACGCCATAACGCATGAATCCGGGCCTATATAAGTAAGTGAGGCACAATGTCGATAATTAATGCGAGTTTGGATGAGAAAACAGGATGAAAAAAGGAATGGGATGCATATACTTTTTTTTTAATCCGCGTGGAAATATCGCGTTGATTTAATTGAACGTGTGTGTCCACTGTACGCCACGAGGGGGAGCATAAAATTTCCTCGTCGTCGCTTTAAATTATTGCGAGTGCATGTGTGTGCGTCTGCGCGTATACGCACGTGGAGAAGGCGAGAGGGTGAAATAACGTAGAAAACGAGGATTAATGCAAAAAGAAAGACGAGGGGCTCGCGTATAGTGTAATAATCGAGCGAGACCGCCGCGAGCCTCGAGGAAAGACTAGCCACGAAGACGACGACGAAGATGATGATGA
This sequence comes from Heteropelma amictum, assembly GCA_959613375.1. Classification (NCBI taxonomy): domain Eukaryota; kingdom Metazoa; phylum Arthropoda; class Insecta; order Hymenoptera; family Ichneumonidae; genus Heteropelma; species Heteropelma amictum. The sequence continues at coordinate 12,690,915 of OY390726.1, read as the reverse complement.
TCGTCATCGTCATCGTCGCGAGTCTGTACGATTGCGGGCCTTCTCCTCGATAACCGACACACATTTACACGAGCCCTCGTCGAGCTCGAGCCGAGGTGTCCGGTGCCACTTCATTGATTACGACGTGATTTTAAAATCGCTCCCTTCCCCCGCCGCATCTCTACAGCATCTTCCATGAAACAAAAAGTTCATCTCGTCGTTGCTCCGCGAGATTTTTATTCAAGCGGTCAATGCGATGTTTTTTTATGAAAATCGTTCGCGATTACGATGATTGACTCTTTCTTCTTCCGTTTCGTGTTTTTCTCGCGGCGAAAGAAAGATGCATCTCCGAGCGGAGGCTGAGTGAGATTCGGTTTCGATAAAATACACGATGATGTGTACAACGTCGTTGTATACTCTGAGGCTCGCACGGGCTTCTTTTGGACCACCTTGTAGGGGCGATAGTGTTCGGGAATCTCTCGCAACACAGGCGGGGGTCTTATAATATCGGCGTCATACGAAACGATGAAATAGTGGCCGTAGCGAAGGAATGTGTTCTCTACCACTTGAGTCGTCGAGTTGAGAGTTGACTGGTGTTTCTCGGCTGCTTCTATATATTTCTCTTGCCCTCACGCTCACCGTTCTCCGACACGACCGTACAAAATGTACAAAACGTTTCTTTTTCCATTTTTTTCTCATCTCTGGTCCATGCCAGCATCTCACACACCAGCAAGACCGCTTTTACCTCTTCTCTCCGCCACACGATCATAGCGCTCCCGTTCATTCACACTCCTCGTCTACTCACACTTTTCGTCGAATTCGCCTCTTTTTTTTCCATCTCGTTTCATCTCCTGCTCTTTTTTTTCTCCGTTTTTTTTTATCTCTCGAACGCACGAGCCTGCCGGGAGAGGAGCGAGATCTCACGAGTGTATCCACCGACCGTCCGATTTCTCGCAAGTTTTTATAAAACCTCCGGAGACAGCGCGTATACCGAACGTTATTTCCAAGGGGGTGTAGAACGAAGAAGATGAGGAGGAAGGGGGGGAAAAAAAAGAAATTAAATACACGTAAAATATACGATTTACATTATCCAACGCAAACAAATCATAATTAATTCAATTTCACGAGATCGCGATGATGAATAAATGGGAGAAGAGGAAAAAACATCGGTCCAGACGCGAGGTGGAGGGACGTTATTTATGGAGCTCGATTAATTCAATATTTTTCCTCCGGCAATTAAGGACCTCGCGAGACACAACGGAGGAAAAAAGGATCCGATTTCCCGAGGGCGATGATTTCTTTTGAACGTCCATTTTTGACCTCTCGTCACGTGGTCTCGGTTTCGCGTGGATTTTGTCGTAAAATTGTTGAAAACGAGACGAAGAGGAGAAAAGAGGAAAACACGTGTGCACTCGAATCGCGTTTATGTAGGATTTACCGTCAGAAAAACATTTCGACGAGTTTACTCGTTATCGAGACGAAAAAAAAATAGAAAAAAAAAGTCCCCTCGAATTGCATGACTCACGCGTTATTCGAAAACTGGCTTCGAAGGAGAAGCTACTTTTGTACATACACTTTTGTGTATACAGCGGTAACGGGAGCAAAACTTGCGTAGCCTCGGCGAAGATTCGAAAGGTTATCTTCCAGCATAAACTCTTTTGAAATTCGTGGGTCTCTTTGGCGTGGGCCACGAGAGTCTGATCATCGTGACAAAAGTTTGTATGGCGTATAGCTGGCGGACGTTTTCTTCAATTTATTATCGCACAGGCCTGGTGACGCTGCTGTTGTAACCACTGCACGAGAAACTCGGCTTTTTTCGTGCTCTCCCGCGCTTATAAAAACTTTTTTACTTTGCCGATGGAAAAATGAAAAAGAAAAAAGAAAAAAAAATCCGTATCCACCTACTTTGAGAACGATCGCGATGCTGGGTAGGCGAAAACACGCGTCCGCTGTACTCGGACGTGTTTTTCAAAATCATTTTTCATTTCCCATCCTCCCCGATGGACCAGCGTCTTTCGACGATCGTCCGCCAAAGATTTTTTCTTCCCATCTCGCGAAAAAATGACGCTACCCTCGCGAGGCGGGTGAATAATTTTTATTTTCAATTTTCTTGAAGTTGATGGTCTTTTTTCGTACACCAAGAACGTCATCGTCAAAACATCTGGTTCACGAGTTCACATGTATAATGAAATCGTCGCGAGCCACGTCTGTTTACCGACATTGATGTAATTTCATCATTTTTCCGTGTCTGCTGTGTACGTTCACAGCACAAATGCCGCGAATGACGTAGAAAGGTATAAAAACAGGAAAAACTACGGGCTTTTCGATTTGTTGACGCCTGATTTTATAACAAAAATTGAACAAACAAAAAACACATTTTCAAAATTTTTTCAATGTTTTCGTGATAAGGGCAAGATTGAACGATTCCGTCGACAGACGTTCTTCCAGCAACAGGAAAATAATTTTCAGTGACTTCCAAGAGCATGAACGAATGATTCGAGACACAAAAAAAAAGTTTTCTGAATATTTTTCAAACTTTTTTCTCCACCAATCGACGATACGCTTTTGGATATCTTTATACTTCGAAATAACCCTCCTTTCGCGTCGTTTATTTTTTTTTTCGATTTTTATAGCACCGCTAATTAGCCATAATTGTCATTCTGCTCGATCGTCGCTGGCATTACGCCCGCTACGCGTCTTTTAAAAAATTTTTATTATGCAACAGTGAATAAATAGAGAGAAATAAGTTTGTCCATATTCCGCACCGGTATATAGATGTATACGCAAATAATATGCAACTGCTGTGGAGAAAAGTAGAGGTTCTGACGCGATACGTATCGCGAGCAATAATATTATAACTGCTCCGTTAACGCGTTGATCTCCCCCTCTCTCTTTTCACCTGCCATCAAGGTGGATATAACAGAATAGTTGTTTTCTATTTTTTTTCGTGTTACGTTACGATCTACGCGAGGTTATAGGACAGAAAATAGGCAATAGACCTCTAGGTGTGTCGCGTATGTGAGTTTCGGGCCACGACAGTAACGAGAAGATTGCCTTGTCATCGATCGAACGAGCGAGCCAACGAGAACCGGCAGAAATAAAACAACGAAGCAAACTTTTATCACGGAAAGTTTCACGCACGTTTGCCAATCCCAAAAGTATCGCTGTACATACCCTCTCAACCATAAACATCACTTACGCCGAGCGGTATTACAGACAGACCGCAAGCGCGACGACGAGTAATTAAAATCAACGAATTAACGTCCAGCTGGAATTTAATTGACCGTTAAAATTTATGTTAAATTTGAAAAATCGTTTTTGCAAACTTTTATCGATCTACCGATAAGGCGCCACTTGTCCAACCTCGCGATGGATATTCCTGACGCTCGAGTACAATTATAAAGCCATTTATCATCGCTGCAATGATTCATGATGTGTGGGTGTTTTTTTTTCGTGAGGGATAAAAAATAACGCGGGTCTCAGTTCGATCGTGAATCGAAGAAACTTTTGATCATATCGTTTTGCTTCGATCTCGCTTATACAGCTCGTAGGGATCGCTCAAATTTGTCGGGGTAATTTTTAATGTCATCAAAGTTTAAAGTTCCATATCTTCGACTTTAAAGTCGGTTCTTCAAAATGAATTTTCGGTCATCCAGCATCCGGGAATTCACTCGGGTTTGTTTTCAGCGTGACAAAGTATGGCAAATGGGGAAAAAGAGGGTCAACTCACCTGTCCATGCTTGTCCATGTCGTTGTTCGTGAGTTTGACCTTCTCGAAAGAGACGACCTGTTTTCGTAGCTGTTCGCCGGTGAACGGCGAATCGGGATGCGCGTAGAGTCTCGCAGCGGCCGGTGGGTCGGCTTTGCCAGCGACCAGCCAGGAGCTTCGATGATAAACGTATCTGTACCTCTTGTCGTCGACGGGGACAATGTCCATGAGGACGGCGTAACGTCCATCAGCCCGGAGATCGGTAAAGGATACCCGACACGTCGGGAACATTCGTCTGGAAGGAGAGAAAACAGCGGTATTGAAAATCGGTCGCGGGGAAAAGGAGGAGTCTGAAAAGTCGAGGGAAACACGTGCGAAACGCTGCTTTCAAATGGAACAAAAGAAAAGCAGGAGAGAATGATCGAAACGGTTCGATGATCGGTCCGGCCTAACCTCTACTTCAAACGCCCTAAATCTGTCATTACCGGTTTCACCATGGAGCAAGAAAATTTGTCAGCGTAATGGCTATAACCCAATTTTGATTGTCATTCCCACTTTGATCCCATCGTCGTCAGAGGGCGAAAGTATCCGCGGGAGACTCCAAAGAGCTTTGTCGAAGCAGCGTCGGGATGTTTTGCCCCACGCAGAGACGCACGTGCAGAGGAAGACCCAGTGTCTGTCCAGGGCCGTGCAATCGTCGGAATAGATGCCCAGCGATGTTTTCCCCAAGGAAGAAGGTCGCCGACGAGCCTTGGAACCCCGAGGAAACGAGATCCCCGGGGCGAAAGTTGTCTCAGGCTCATGGCAATCTTCCAGGTGCTTCGGCGAGATGCAAAGAATCACCGGAAACGCCTGATTGCAACGTTCCGAGAGAATCGCGAAACAAGGTCAAGATACCTAAGGAGAAATCCACCAAGGGCAGAGACGCGAGCGACGCGAGACGACAAAATTACTCGGCGGGATGTTCACTGACCTCCGGAACCCATGGGGTATCGAGAACGATCGAGAAAACCTTGAGAAGAATCTCCACGGATACACCTGGCGAATGGACCTGCAATCTTCTCAAGTACATCCTCAATTTCCCTCGTTTACTGACCTCGATCGTTCGTGACTTTAAAATCCTACTGACTGACTTTTCGCCGCTCACCAAGTGCCTCGTGACCGGGATCGCCATTTTCGGCGCCATGGTCATCCTGGCCTGCCTAGCCGGCAACCATCCGATCTGTCAGACTTTCCTGGCCGCTGAATTCTGCGGGCTTTCAGCCTTGATATTCTGGAGCGTCAGAAGCTCCATACCATCGTAAAACCAAAATTGTATTCACTCCGGGTGGAGGCGAAAAAAAACCGTCGGTGTATAAATCCCGGACAAACAACACGTCGTGTTCTGAACGTTAATCGTGTACGTAAATCTGATGGTGTCGTAATCGTTGAAGGCCAGCACGAGAAAATAGGAAGAATAAAGCGGTCCCGCTATCGGGGAAAGCCTTGCGCTACATTTATCCGGCTGATTGATGGGCTGGTGAGACACCTGATGCAGAGGTTGCCTGGGTTTTGTCGAAAAGCCAATGGGGAAAGTGTTTGGGAAGTAACGCGCCGAGCTCTTCTCCCTCGATCCGCGATGGCATTATCATCGTGGAAAACGGATGGAGGTCTGTTGCGAGAGAGTTAGTCGAGGTTTCCGTTAGGAAGGAGGAAAGGGTCGAACGAATTAAGGAAAACCAGTGTGGATATTACCGGGGAGACCCGGGTTGGTAGTGGGGTAGGAGAAACGCGACGAACGATCGACTAGCCTGGATTAGAGTTACTCGACCATTACCTCCACTAATGACTTCACCCGTACGGCGCCAGGTGGTGTCACCATCATAATTAACAGGGTTCGTGGTCTCTATTCAGCTCGAGCTCTCTCTCTCTCTTCCGATCGTTTACAGCCCAAGATATATGCCCCCACGTTGTATAAATAACGTTTGCATACATATGTAAATTTACGTCTCTGGCTCGTACAAATCGATTTCATTCGTCGATAAATTCAAACCCGAGCTATGCCCGTTTAACCACCCGTACGTGTGAGCGTGTGTTCAATGATGACTTAACAATTCTCAATGAAATATACGGCCTGGACAAGTAGAATAGAGCAAAATAAACACGGTAGTGGTAACCCGACGTACGACGTGTAATTCGATCAGAGACTGAATTCCGGAGCGACGTTTAAACTTTTTTTACTTTTCAATCGAACGTTTACACGTTTGTCAATCATCCGGGATACCTTCCTACGACCTTTGGCTGAATAATTCATCCTCTTGGGTGTGGATCCACTAGGATTATAACGTCCAAAGTGGTCCAAAGAAAGGGGAGTCGATCGGCGGAACAGGGTCGAACGAAATTGGAACCGTACTTTGGAAATTTAAAAGCGTCCGTCCTAGCGGAGAAAAAAGGGTAGGAAAAAGCGTTGACCTTGGCATGGTTATCACGAAGAAGTCGTTGAATCAAGGCGGAATTAATAATGGAAGGCGAGACGGCCGGGGATTGCTCGTAAAATAGAACGACCAGCGCGTAAATAACGAAAGTAAGAGGGTTATCAAAGTTATTTCATCCAAGGACAGGATCGCGTTCTTTCAACGTTGAACTCGAAATGTTTCAGCGGCTAACGACGCTCTTTCGTTTCTTGGTCAGTTGATTCTCGACCAGATGGTTTCTCTCTGGCTGGTTATAATCAGCTTGGGAGGTGACTGCACAGATCGAATGTTCGGCGGACACAAGAGAACGCGAAACAATATGAGAACACGTAGGTCCACGCGGATTTAACCGTGTCCTGGCCTTTTTTGTTTCCGACCATTGATACGTCGTACGTGCGCGATGGCAAGAGCCTTCTGTTCTAATGGTTTCCCAATCCCCTGCCTCGTTTAAACCGTTTGTTCTTAGGTTTTAATCCCCTGCCAGTTTGCAGGCTGCAAGCCAACCATGTACAGCCTAACGGCATGGCCTTTGAGAGAGCGTTTGGAATCGCTCGTTGCTTTTTTTTTTCCTCTACTCTTTCACATGCCAGTATTTGAATTTGTGCTGGGTTTAACATGGCGCATAATGGAGGTTCGCTGGAAACACTGATGAAGGGTTCGCGTGACGAGTTTGCGCTCCTGTCTTCTGTCCTACACGCGACACTGGACGTACAGCTCTCAATATCCCGTCTCTGTTTCCTCGCTGCGTAAAAAAAGGCACCGCGTTATCCAAGGTGTTCATTTCTATCCTCGCACTGCGGTCATCCGTTTCGAAGGAATCGCACATTGGCATTTTATTTTCAAGCTGCGCAACGTTCAGTGCCAATTCCGTTGATGACTCCTGAAACCTTGCTTCCCGTACGTATTTTTCGAACGTCATTCGGTGGCAGCTGGGCAATCGTGCTCTCAACATTTTTATAGTGAAAAAGCCTCTCTACGGAATGTTGCTGTATTTACTCAGAGGGGCGTCGTTGCTTTTCTTACGCTTTGCTTTGCGTAAGAAAGAATAACGATTGATTAGTCTTTGTGCTCTTCGGGAAATTCCGTTTCGACTCCATGGCTATGCAAATGCATGTAAATGTCATTTTATCCGTGCCGAATTTTTGCCACCCTGCCTCAGAGGTACAATGAGATTCATCATTATTCTCATTGCAATCTGCTTTCGTGTGTGTCGATTCGAGAAGAAAACAACCAGAGGAGAAGGGCAGAGGAAACGAGGTTCGAAAGTGGAGCCACCGTTTAAAAGGATTGATTTTCGTGTCGCGCCAAAAAGGGCCAAATTTCGCGACCTCGGGGACGACGAAGGTCGTCGCGGAAGAGGGAAACCTCGAAGACGGGTGCGAAACGTGGGAAAAAAAAAGATTTTTTTTTTTGGGGATCCTGGCGAACCTCGCGTCGGCCTCTCGACGCCCCGTTGAGACTCCAACAATTCCACCTGATTGCTCGGTCCTGGTATACCGTGTATACGAATTTTATTCTCTTTCCTTCTCCCTCTTTCTCTCCCATTCTCTTTCTTCGTCGTCTTTGACGTTGTTAAAGCGTGAAAAGTCGTGTTAGCGTCGAGACGTGAAATTTTCTGGCTTGTTATACAACTTAACGACGCTATTTTCTACGGCTCGAGTCTCGTCTTTCAGTGTGCCAAGGAACCAATCGGGAGCGTTTTATTTTCTTTCACGAAACGTGTCAACAAGCAACTGGCTTTTGAATGCACACGTCGGTTGATCGATTGGACCATTCGCCCCTTCCTCTTTACCCTCGCGTGCTTTCTTCACGCGACTAAAATTTGAAAAGACAAAAATTTCACGGTTTCGCCGCTGACAATATTCAGCGTTCGGATTCGGAGATCACGAGGGTCGATGAGAAATAACGCAGGCGCCACTCGTTGGGTCCAAAATTCGTCGAGGATCTCGACGATTCCGCTGACGCGAAATTCATGAGCCTCGTGACGTTGCCGATCGGAGGAGAAGCAAATTTTGAGCGCGAAGAGGTTACTTTTGGAGGTAAAACTTTTGAGAATTATCGAAAAACACTGCGAAAAGCCGGGGTGCTTGGGAATATTTATTTTTACGCGAATATAAACATATCTTAATTACTCAAATTGAAACGCGTGTGTGTACGAGAGATAAATCCCGTGTGAAACGTGCAAGACCATTAAGCTCGTTTCCTCCGCTAACTATTTCTCTCTCGGCAGTGAGCACGCAGATGTTCGCGCGTCTTTTGAGATAATTAATCATGTTAATATACGGGCGCCGCAATTAAACCTCTCGCTACCGGCAGTCGCTGTTGAAAATGAAATAAAAAACGATTTATAGATTGACGTATTTTTCTCAAACGCGGACCAAACTGATCGACGGGTTCATTAATATTCAATAATGAGAAACATGTCACAAATCGGGTGTATGTGTTATTTACAACGAAAGAAAGGAGAAGCTTCCTCTCATCGGCGACTTTTGATGCACTCAAAAAAAAAGAAGGAAAAAAGGAAGCTCGATTGTTCTTTGATCATCGCTCACGACGTTTTTCAGTCTGAAAAATGTCGTTTCCCGTCGAGCCGAGAACAGGACGAACGTCTTCCGTGCGTCCCGAAAGTGACAGAGAAAATGGTAAAAACTGGGGCAATTAAACCGAGCAATTAAACAAGTATATAATCCGCATGAATTATTCACGAATCTTAATTTTTCTCAGAACCATCAGCGTTCTCTTTTTCACACTGGATAAATAAATGAATGAATAATGCGAACAAAGCAATTATAATCAAAAGCGAGATATCAACGATCGCCCAGATTTGCAATGATAATGTCAGCAAAAAAAGGTTTGCAAAAGCAGAGAGAAAAAAAGAGCTCGGAATTTGTTTTTGTACCAAACACATCTTGTTTTTCCCGCTTCTGACACCGCTGAAATTCATCGCGAATAAATTCCCCCACGATTTTCATACTTTCAATACTCCCTCGTTCGACATTTTCCGATCGCGAACGTTTGTTAATTCCCCAGCTGCAAAATTGACGCTCGATAAAAGATACGAGAGAGAGAATGACTAGAACGAGACGAGAAGCAAAAAGGACGTCGATTTTCAAGGCTGCGACACGAGGAGGGTCATTGTTCCTGTGATGAACGCTCGATGCGCGCAAAGTGCATCCACGCTCGCGCTCCCAGAACTTTGCTGCACCTCTTGCTGCACATACCCGCGCAAACTCATTCGAATGTATATTTTTTAATGTAAAAGTTAGAATAACACATGTAGCAGTGCAGATATACAGCGAAACACACGAGAATCCAGCAGGCAAAACGTATAAGCACGAATATCTCATAATTCCGACGTGGTCACGCATCCCAGGAGCGCGCGTGCAGCTGCCTATGAGAGATACAAGAAAAGAGAGGGAGAGAGAGAAAGATCCTGGACTTTATTAGCATAGACCATAAAAATGGACACCATTCGCTCGCGCGCTGTTTGGCTCGCGTCGCTTTACGATGGGATACCATAAATTATTATCCCTTTTTTTATTTTAATCTCTTCGGATACTCGATGAAAAAAAAAAAACAAAATTAAGAAGAAAAATACGAAAAAAGAAAGGAAAACATCGCTCGCTAAAACTCGCCTCGATTTCGTGGATCGAGAAGTAAAAAAAAACCTGCTGCATCGTGATTTTTCGACCGTCGAAACGCTCCTTGAATAATTCATCTCGCAATTGTCCCAAGCCCAGTGGCTATGATAAACAATTGTACGTAGATAAACATTCATCTCCGTGTATTCGCACGAGTAACATGTGTGTTTAGCGGCGGAAACTCATACAGGCTGCCCCAAAACCCCGCGCTCGTTAATCGAACCCGGTGGAGGGGAGGGCGCGCGTCCGATTGGCTCAAACTTTGACGTCCGATAAGTCGTCGAGTTTTGGTCGTGCGGAAAAATGACTAAAATACACTTTGACTCGAAATTCTTCTCCGAATCTGGATTTAAATAATCAACATCGAGTTTTGGAACGCCCTCTACATGAATGTACCGGTAGTATCATACGAGTGTACAGATTTCAATGGTCTCGCGCGAAGAGCACTAAATTAATAAGTCGAGAGTAAAGAGAAAGAGAAACAGACGGAGAGAGAGGCTGATTGCGGGAGTATCCAGCATCTCTTTCATCTCCCGCTTTCTCTCTCGCTCTTTTTCGTTGTACGCAAACACATACTTGGATATAATACAGTAAAGTTTACACACACTAATACGGTGACTCACCTGCCGGTCTTGGTGATGATCATCTCGGTTCCGAGTTCGTTGAACTTGTCCCAGAGTTCCTTGGTCTCGAGATGACACTCGACGTTCTTCAATTCCTCCGAGTTACACGTCGTCCTGTGACGTCTCTGTTGCTGCTGTTCTCTGCCTCTCTGCTGTTTCCTCGTCGTCGTGTTGGTGCTTCTTCTGACATCGCTGTCGATCGGGTCGCTCGGCGATTCCAATTTTCTCGAATTCGTCAGATCGTCGATGATGCTGGGTGGACCAAAATCATCGAGGCTGCTGCACTCCTCGACGTCGACTTCCTCCTCGTCGTCACCGCCGTCGGCTGATTTAGCCTCCTCGCTCTCGGCCTCACCGACGCCCTCGTCTATCTCGTCGTCCTCCTCGTCCTCGATTATCGATTCGTCCGTCACTACCGTCGCCGTTGCCACGAAATTCACCGGTGACGATCTCACTCCTGCTCGACAAAAAAACAAATCACGTTTCATTGTTTTTTCATGTTTTATTCGATTATCGGAGCTCGTTTTTTTTATCATATTTTCACCGTCAATGCTCTCCAACTTTTTGATCGATTTTATTGCGATTTTATCGATAATCGTACGAATATTATTATACAACGATAATGGGAAAATTTTATTTTATATTCAATTAAATTGTGCGAAGATTTTTTCACCCGGATTTTAATTATCAAAAAAGTACATTCTTGTTCACGATGTGTAAGGGGTATTCGCACATTCCGAGCCTCGCATCTTCGGTGTGGTCGAGCGAAATTAGCCAGAGTATCGAACACATCGTGTACGATATTTATTATTTATTAAACAGGCGTGTCGTTTCGTTGTGCTCGTTTCGATTAATACAAAATCCACGGGGGAGTAGCGACGACTAGCCCAGGTACTACACACGTACGGGCAAGAGGTGTGGCGGGGTTTATATAACTCGCTTTCTCTCCCTCCCTTCCTCTCTCTCTCTCTCTCTCTCTCTCTCTCTCTCTCTCGAAAGCTACTGTACGTGTGTGCGTATTCGTTCCACACCTGAATCGTTAAGGAGGTTCGCGTGTAACTTATGACTCAATAAAACAACTGAATTTCCTTCTTTTTCCATCGTCGGAAACAAATTGACGAGCAATTACTTTTTATTATCGAAATTATGCGTATAAAATTCGAGTGGATTATTATTATTTGTCGATGATCGTCGAGAATTCAAAGCGCGTAGTACGAGCGTGAAATCAAAAGCAAACTTTTGCCTCTGTTTGTTCGCTTCTGCGCGTAAAATTAGGAACCATAAAGTTGGAGTTTTCGGGAATCGTTGGATTCGCGCGAACCACCTTAAATTGTACAGCTGTACGTACAGAATTGTACGGCGGTTTAAATTATACAGATGTCGCTAGTGAGGAAAATCAAGAGGGCCAACGAGAGAGAGATGGAAAAGGGGGTGTTGGTCAGAGGGATGAAAAATACGCTCTGCACCCCTGCGCCATCGGGGGAAGATTATTTTTGCGGCAAAGTACGCGACCTGTAGTTACTCGAATTATTGCAGCAATCGATGAGTCTCGATCGACCATTCGGTACGAGAATTTTCAACGGTTTATTTTTGTACTTACACAATTATATGTATTTTTTGGCGAAGAAAAATCAAACGAATAAATTCCCAAAAAATACGACTCGAAAATTGACGAATTTCGTATTTCCAGCGCGAGACGCGACGCGTCGTTGATATACGCACATTTGTCACCGAGATTAATGTGCCGACGAATTAATAATTTGTCGACAGGATCAATGTCGATAGGGACAAGTGTGAAAAAAAAGGAAAAATATAAATAATGAAGCTGAAAGAACGGTGTTTGGGCAATCAGCTGGTGATAAAAAAAATTCGGGCACTCGTCGTTGACGATTAAGAGCTGAGCTCTCTCTCTCTCTCTCTGTAAAAGAGAGAGAGAGAGAGAGAGAGAGAGAGAGCGAGAAATGCCAATGAGTGTGTTTCGTGAGAGAAAAAGCTTTGTCTATGAAACGAAATTAGAGGTGTAGGAAAATGTGTGAGACTTCTGGGCGTCCTGTTGGTCGAGCTGACCGCTTATCGCGCAATTATATTGACCAGCACGCGAACTTGCCATTATTATATTCCTCGTTAGAGAGAAAGAAGGAAGAAGACCATCCAACATCCTGTGGGTGTCTATGGGGCTTGAACTCGCGCCGCGTATTTTGCCCCTCGATAAACAATTTATATAACTATACCGTTTGTAATCTTTTAGCTATATTTATACACCACGTATAATATGGTATATGTATGTTATATATTTTACAAGACCATTAAGCTGCAATATCTTGGTGTGGCTCCTGGCTCCTATCATTCCCCATCAATTTACAAGTTTATGAACTTCGCTATTCACAAACAAGAATGTGAATTTGCACGATGCTGTAAAAGTCCTCAAAGATTCTGTACGATGTACCCTCAACGCTATTGTATTAAACAGCTCGTCAACCCTGTCAGCCTTCCCGACTCGCGACGTTTCGTGCGATATATTAATAATAACGCTGGAGAGTCCATTTGAGAGTAAAATCATTGCACAAAGCCTCAGGGGCGATGTATAATTATTTCATTGACGCAACGAATTAGTCGCGCGTTTCACGTCGTTTTATCTCATCATTTTATACTCGCCTAATTATTTCTCGATAAGAAAATCATACGAGACTTTTGAAATTTAAATTTAAATAAAAAAACCCATTTGAAATTAAAAAAAAACACATTCCTCAGGTTCTCATCGTGATTATCTCAAAAACCGTATCGTGAGACAAATCGACTAGGAAATAATTTTCAAAAAATTGCTTGTCAATTTCGTAAAGTTTTCCGATGGTTCTGGCGCGCGAGTTCCTCTACGGATCCCCGTATATTTTCTCTCGTTACGGGAATAATAATTGACGACGATGTGCGAGGTGTTGTATACGATAAGGTACGCGATATGGCAAAAAAAGGAGGTGGAGAATCTGCCCGCACACGTTGACGTGAGTTAATGCAAACTATTTACCTATCTCTTGAGCTCCCGCGAGCGCGCGTCCAAATACAGCAGCTTGATCATATTATATTAAATACGTGTATATTTATATACTTGTATATATATACTTTGAGTACATAGAAGAGATAGTCGGAGCTCTAAACTCTCTTATATACAGACATATACACACGTAAAATACCAAAAGAGAGAGAGAGAAAAGAAGGATGGAGCAACAAACGCCCGTGAGGATTTACACCCGTGATTAATTTCGTCCCCGCAACATTTCGAGTTCTTCGCGCAGAAATAATCATCTGATTTACGATCGTTCATTGAGAATAAATATTACGGTACTTTTGCCGTACGTTTTGGTGCTCGATCGTGAAATTGTGAGAATTACCTGCGTGTATGTAACGTGAGAGATTTCTAACTCCAATACGAGATGAGAACGCGTCAAATCATCGGATGTATTTATGTATGGATATGAGCATATGTATGTACATTCGCGTGTGATTATTTATTACAAAAATGGGCATCTTCCCCGAATTAAATGAATGACTTTTTCGAGATAAGTTTCGTGTAGGGATCGTGTTCGAAGACGCGAAGAAATGGGAAAGGTTAGTTATACGATAATTGGGATGTCGAAAATCACTCTGGGAATTAAAGTATATGACAGTTTAAATTATATTAATGTTTGAAAAAAAAAACGCTGGATGGACGTAAATAAGAATAAAATATATGCTTATCCGGTCGGCCGGACTGCGAGCCACGGAATTTTTTTCGGTGACACCTGTAAATTAGGGTCCTATCGATCGACGGTAATAAAATGAGAATATTTTTCAGCGAGGAGGAAACGTATTTTCTTGTCAATTTCTGTGATGTCCTGTGATGAATTTTAGCGAATTCTTCTCCTTTCGAGAAAAACTCGGTGTGTTTCGTGATCGGCGGAAAATTTGCGATGGAATGGGCTGTTGAACTATCGAAAATTCGAAAAACAAAATTTTCGTCATTTTTGGCCACTTTTCCAGAATCGTCGAAAAATCGGAATTTCAAACGATCATAACTTCCGTCCTAATTGAGCTATTATCACTTTCAAGGGGGGTTTGGAGACGCTCTCGAGTAGACTTAGACACTGGTGAAAGTTACATGGCGATAGCTAAATTCCTTCACCCTCAAAATCGACGTTGAAAATTGGCGAAAAAAACGCAAAGGGGTATGTATGGGAAAATTGGCGAAAATCGATGGTCGAACTTTAAAAATCTGCCAAAAATCGAAAAATAAAGATATCTATATGAACCAAACGGCATTTTGAAGCCTTAACAATTACAAAGAGAATAAGCACAAGTTGGAGTATCTACCTCAAAGGTGGAAAAAATGGCAATCATTTTAGTGAACCAACTCAATCCGGCAAAAAATGGCGAAAGATATTGGATTTCAAAAATGATTTTTTATGGTCTATATCGATGTATTTTCTCCCGCTGATTACGAAACACGCCGATATTTCGTCGAAAACCCAATATTTCGATCCAAAAATGCGATAATACGAATTTTATCAATTAATTACTATTTTCTCATTGAAATATCGAGTTTTCGGGAAAAAGTCGGTAGGTTTCGTGATCAGCGGGAAATTTCCGATCAGGTAAGCTTCTGAAAAATTGAAAATTTGAAAAAAAAAATTTCGACTCATTTTTCGCCATTTTTCCAGAATCGTCGAAAAGTCGAAATTTCAAGTGGCCATAACTATGTCGCAAATTACGCTATATACATTTCTTGGGGGTGTTTTGGATAGCCCTCGAGTAGACTTAAACAATGGTGAAAGTTAAATATCGATAGCTAAATTGCTTCACCCTCAAAATCGATGTTGAAAATCGGCAAAAAAAACGCAAAGGGGTATGTATGGCAAAACTGGCGAAAATCGATGGCCCTGCTTTAAAAATCTGCCAAAAATCGAAAAATAAAGATATCTCAATGAACCAAACGGCATTTTGAAGCTTCAACAATTGCCCAGAGAATGAGCACAAATCGGAGTGTCTACCTCGATTAGAAAAAAAACGGCGAGCATTTTAGTGATTTGAAACATTTTGGCGAAAAATGGCGAACATTTTTGAATCTTTAAAATCCAATTCAACAGTCTATACCGATCCATTTTGGCCCTCTGATTACAAAACACCCCTATATTTTATCGAAAACTCAATAATTCAATACAATCACCCATGCCTGGTACCTTTTAACTCACACGTTCTGTGAATAATTTTCAATCGGAGCGAATAATCAATTAAAATTAAAACTGCAAGCGATTCTTCGAAATAACCACGGGAAAACTCAATATCAAATCGGAGCATCATACATTAAAATGATTAATATACGCTCGAGCGAGATAATATCAATTATCTTATTATCAAACGACTGTGGAATCGATGAGAAACGAAAAATTATAACGAAACTCAGTGAATTATAAATTATAATATTGAAACATAACGAATGTATCTTACGATTATATCGTTATGGCACAATTGGGAATATCGGTATATGATTCCGAGACGTGACTCTCGTATTCATTACAACGATAATTAGTCCCCACTCATATATATTCGTGATAATATAATTAACGAGCTTTACCATTTAAAAAAATAATAATAATACTGATAATAATCGAGTCTCGCACACGCACACTGCTGGCATCATTCTCGAGCGTTTAACACGACAATTTTCCCAAGAGTTATGTGACAACGTACCGATCGACACGTACTCTCGTCTTAAACTCCATCTCCCGCTCTCCCATCTTTTTCTTCATCTCTTTACGTGAACAGCGAAACATCTTCAGCATCTCCCTCTCCCTCTTTCCCTTTTCCTCTCCTCGTAATATATGCATCCTCGTACACATCGTGTGTATCGTCGAACAAGTTATTCGAACATCCATTTACTACATAATGTACATTATATATATATCTATGTATACATGTACATGTAAATACGATATATATGCACCGTGAGACGTTATATCGATTCTTCTCCGCGACTCAAGTGAGTTATTTTCTCTCTCAAGCATGTTCGAAAGGATATCCCTCTTTTTTCGCTCAAAACGCGTCTTCGTTGATCGATTTTTCGCTCCATCCCGTTCTAACTCTCGATTGACAAAAAAAAATCGGATTTTCTCTCATTTGAGTATTTATTTATCAAGTTTCCTTGCTTTCCACCTGGGAAAATCCTCCAAACTAACTGAAAATTGACATTTTTTCTAATCGCTGTAATAAAAGTTCTCGAACATCGTCAAACGTCAATTGCGCTCGAAGTACACCGCAAGCGCTTCCTTTTTCGAGCAATAAAACACGTGTCTTCGTTGATCGATTTGTCGCTCCCGCGTGCGCACTTATGAGCGATAAACTCGCTCCCGGATATGCAAAATAAACCGTCGCATCGAGTGCGATTTGACGAATCGCGAAACGCCAATGTACCAATAAACAGGACCACCGAGATGAGACGGAGGTAAAAAAAAGGTCGTTTTTCGTCTTTTTTTCCTTCGGCCTCACCGGCGACAAAATTGCCCGGCAATTTCGCATCGAAAGTCCCTGAAAGCGATGTACAATCGAGGGAAATTCTCTCGATGTTTCTATCGGAGTGTTAACGATCTTTCGCGTGTACATAAATGCGAGATTCTCGAGTGATATCTCGCGAAAAGTGCGCGGTCGATTTCACATCGCGTCTATAATACGGATCTTTCCTCAATCGATATCGAGAGAGGCTGCTGCGCGATGATGGTGTAAGGCGTGTGTACGAAGAGGGTGAAGGGAAAACACATTTTGCTTCAACGGCGATCGCATGCTCGCATAAATAGCGCATAAATAGTGTATTTATGTATAATTTAAAGGAAACCCGTTCCTCCCTTCCTCCTCCATCACAGATATACACGTGACATGAGGTATATTTATATACACGAGGAGCGCGGATTATAAATGCGCCGACGGTGCGGACGAGAGCCTGAAACGCTGCGAGGAACGGCGAGAGTCCTGTTGAATTTTCGCCGCGCTTCTCCGCGGCTCCCTCCTAAACTCCAAACACCTCCGACACCTTTTACACGTTTATGCAGGCATTTACTGTACACATATATGTATGTGCTGTATACACCGATAATCTCCGTGCGCGCATGCAACGAAAAATTGAAAAAAAAGGCATTAAAAAACGTACCGCATGTCGCGACACCCGGCGACATGATGTTTTCATCGCTTCGTGCTGGTAAGTGTAACGATTATTTTAAACGCGCGAGTTTAAACGACACACACACGCGGTATTTGTGTCGTGTTGTTTCACGAGGTACGAGATGTTCGACGGCGTGTCTCGAGGTGTCTTCGACAATTTTCTTTCATTTTATTCGTCTTTTATTCCTCGTCTTTTCCGTCCTCGCGCGCACCGCGGTTTCGCGCGAGTCTCGAGCCAAAAACGTCGAAGGCCTTTGCTTTATTTTCTTCCCACGAAACGTATATTCGACATCGTCTGTACATCTTTGATGTTATTTTCGTACGCGGATTTACCGGTTTTTTAAATCGGTTTTGTTAATTGAAACGATTTATCAAATTATTTCCCCAGTTTCGAATCGAAATATACTCGACGATGAGATCGCGCGTCAATCACTCTGTCCGTCCGTCTTTTTCTGATGGAATCAGTCGACGGAGTTGTGAGGAACTTGCGAGGAAAAAAATGAATAAATTGATGGGAAATTTAAATCTAGTTTTTACTATAATTCTGGTCCACGGAATATTATCATGTTATACGAGAATGATTAAATTTTTGAAGATAATTATTTGGAATCATTAATAAATGCATCCCTGTGCTGATTATCATGCTTCTAAAGTCAGCCATAAAGGAAGACTTTTTTCGTGACGAGGCGTCGTTAAATCGGTACCAAAACTGAAGGAACTCGAGGATGAACGGCGCCCATAAAATTTTGAGAAGACATATTGTACGTTTGTAAATATATCTGCGTCCATATTCCTATTAGCTGTATATGTATACAGCTGATTTGACGAAAGGATCGTAAAATTGCCCGCCACCGTTTATGGCTCAAATAATTTTCTGGTATTTCGGTAAGTATTTTTTACTCCCAATGATGAATACGGCGCAGGTCGTATTTTTATCCGCAAAAGTTGCGGATCCGTTCGCCGGGTCTGAGAGTCCCGAAACCCAACAATATACATCAAAGTTGTATATTCTCCGGCAGAAACCAAATTTACCTCAAAGTGGTCCGTGCGAGAATAGCTTGTGTACCCTTGGTTTCAGAGGGAGGAAAAGCGACTCAACCGCACGCTGCGGAGGGAAAAGTTTGTTGGGAAAAGCTCGACCAGACGTTGGTTTTCGGTCATAAATTATTTTGTCTCAATCGCCGCAGAGAAATCATTGAGAGCTACCGAACTTTCTGTACCCACCGACACCGAGAGACCATTCGCAGCCTCCGCAATTAAACGCTCCTTTTTATATTCTTGCGAATCACTGACAGTCGAGCCTCGTGCCCTAGAGTGGCAAAATTGATCGCATTTTTATGGTAAATCACTCCTTTTTTTCTCTCCTTTGGTCATCGTTTCTCGATCGAAATACAAACGTTCGCCACTTTTCGACACCCGTTGTTCCTGTCGATCGAGAGTTTGGCAGGCGCCGAAGAGAGGAAGGAAAAAGTGTTTCTTGTTTGTACAAGGACAAGTATGTAAAAATGAGAAGAATGAACAGGACCACCCGGAATTCCGTCACCACGGAAATGCACCGAGAAAAGGAGGGAAAAAAACAGCAGAGATGCGAGCGAGAACCGAGAGAGGAAAGGATCTCCGCATGGCGCGTAGAATCACGCTGCGAAAGGGTCTCGGAGTTTATGTCCAGGTTGCATCAGCGCGAAGGGTGTGTGGCACACGAAAAAAAAAGGATCGTTCGGGGACTCGAGGTCTTCAGCGATCGCGTTACCGCGCCAAGGTGTTGTTCAAGGCCAAGCTCAGAGCAGAATTTTTATCTCGTGGTTCCTGGAAAGACGAGACTTTTCCTTCTCGCATCTCCGATATGCCAACTTTATCCCTTCGATCAAAAGATCATCGGACAACGGCAAGGTCATTCGTGGTCTCTCCTTGAGAAGAGAAAAAAACTTTTCGATCCTGATGATCTCGAATTGATCACAAAAAGCCCAAAGTTTCGGGAATAAATTAGACCTCGTGATCACTCGATGGACCCGATTTTTCCGTCGTCGGTCATCGTGTTCCACGATGATTTACCGGCCGACGGAAGGTTGCGAAACTCGCCTGAGATCGGGAGGGAATAAAACTCGTTCTCCTCCACCGATTTTCGTATTGAAATTGTCGATAATTGGAATCACGTAAAAAGGAAGGAAACGGAGAAAGTTGTGGAAAGAAAGATGAAAATCATGGGAACTCACGATGGTCGAGGTTCGAGGTGTTGACGAAAGTCTTGGCATTGCATTCCACGTTGTTGGTGGCAGCGTTACCGAGGCCCTGCAGGTGGTAATGTCCGAAGGACGGACCCCTGGGCGCCATGATGGCCGCGATGCTGAAGTCCGTTGCTTTGCCCCTCTCCCCTTTCGCAGGCATCCCTCCTGCCCTCCTGCTTTCGAGAGTTGTAAAACACAAACCACACACAGACACACCCGCACCAAAGGAAAAGAGAAAAGGCAAACAACAACAGCGATAAACAAAAACAACGAGGAAATTTCGGATAAAGAATTCCCGATCGTTTTTATCTGAAAAATTCGTCGCCTCGTGTTTCCGCGGTCCCCGCTCGATTCTCGTACAGTTTTTCGTATCTTCCGGAGAGATGACAACTTTCACTATCGATGTTCCAACGCGCGTCCGGTGCGCGCGAGTCTCCAAGTGTCAGTCGGTCAATAATCGATCACCGAGCCGTGGAGGAATGAAAGAAACGTCGCGAATAAATCGATCCTCGCACTTACGACGATCGCCATTCGAACATCGCGCTCTTCGATCGACTCGCTGCTTGTTGCTGTTTGGTTCACGAGTGGGGTGATAATTCCGCTCGTTTGCAGGATTTTACGAAAGAACGAAACAAACAAAATAAAAAGCGGGTGAATGAAGGAGCGAATTGGAAGAAAATTTTGGTGGAACGACGTGTACCGACGAAACGTATATACGCACTATCTGGGTTTGCTCAATAAAACGGGTATAACATTCGACGATCCGGCTCGGCGCACAACGCGTCTGCGCTCATCGACTTCCCGAACTCCACTGACCTCCTACTCCTCCTCCCACGTTATTTCGCAACCCCCCTCCAACGAAACAGCTTTAGCAGCAGCGTGGAAGAGAAATCGACTCTTGGGGAAGAGATGAAGCCAGAGAGAGAGAGAGAGAGAGAGGGAGGGAGAGAGCGAGCTGATGCTTCTTGTCCGTTTGGATTTGCCGCGCCTCCGATACGTCCGTCAGTTCGCTCGAGTAATCCCCGTGCCGCTCCCACCATCGTACCGTGACAGGATGCGCGCGCATCTGCCCCCACTCTTCGCGCTCGCTGTCAAGTTCCCCCACTCCGAACTCTCATCGCTCCTCTCGCTCGCTCGCGCGTCTTTCCGACCATCTCCCTGCGTTTCCTGGGCGTGGCTTGATATCCGTACAAAAGGGAGCTGGTTTTGTCTCGTTTATCGCACCTCGCTACGCTCACCAATCGCGTCTCGCAGCCCGATAATCGATGGGCGTTGACGAACTAAAATCTCCAGGTATATTCACGCCCAGAGCGAATTGAAAGAGCGAACGGAAAAAGCATTAAAAAAAAAGGGAACAATTTTTATCACGAAACTCCGGGATGCTACACGTACGACGACACCAGCGCGCGTTTCCACGCTCCGCGGAGAAGAGATCGATCGAACGGCAGGAGGGAAAAAAAAAAACGAAGAAAACGGAGGAAAAGAAACTCGCTGTTTCTTTTTGCTCGAGGATAGGTGATATTGCCTCGCATGCGGGTATATATATGAACGGTGGACGGTTACATCCCTCAGCGTCCTTCGATCGAGGTGTAGACGTATATTTCTCCAGCAGAGGGTTGGCATCGCGGGGCTGCGATACAAGGGGGTGAACTCGAAGATCGTGAGAGAACTCGCTCTTTCGTCGATAAAAGTCATCGTCGGGCGATAAATTTTGATCATGCGATAACGCGAGATGATAACAAATTTACATTCTTTCTCGAGGAGCATCGAATCAACGTTGATGACCGAGATAACATCTTCCTCTCGACAAAAAAAAAGCCGCACTCGAAAGTATTCTCCTAATCGCTAAATTATCCAAAGGATATAATGAAGATCGAGTGCTCCAGTCGATATCCTTGAGAAAGGAGATACAGGGGCGGAGGCAACTTCCCCAAGAGCGCGAAGGAACTAAAGTCGAAAACGCGATAAAGACCGTTACGGAGGTGCTCTCTCGCGAGCAAAGTATCGCGATCGATCAGACGCCGTATAATATATATCCTGCCGGTGTTGCTGCGAGAGAAACTTCTCTCCCCTTGCACCCCCTCTGCCTGCATCTCCCATCCCTATACATGTATATATCCTTCCCTCGCCTCTCTCCCAATGTGCGAGAGTCATCGAGGGTAACTACGTAAGACGTACATAAAATATATATGACGACCGAGTCCTCTCGAGCATCCCCGTAACAAGTTGAGAGAAAGACCTATGGGCGTGCAAAAGGGAGAAGGTGAAGTAATATAATAATGGAGTCGAAGATGGAGACAGAGAGAGATGGAGAAGGAGCGCGACCACCAGGGGTTGATTTACGGCGTGTGTTTAGGCACTTGGGCGCGCTTTGCCTAGCCTCCTTTATTATACTAATTTCCCGGGCATGTCAAAATACCCCCGGGCATGTCAAAATACCTATCGAGCATTTATACATAGATATATGTTTGTATATGCGTGTGTATATAAGAGAAAAGGAGAAAAAAGGAGCGACATATCTTTAAGCGCCTTCTTCCTCGTCGTCGCTGCTGGTATATT